>CABHPP010136676.1:43734-55933 GCA_902168425.1 Peromyscus attwateri
CCTTTCTTTCTTTCTTTCTTTCTTTCTTTCTTTCTTTCTTTCTATCTATTCTGTGTTTGGCTGTCAGCTGCCTGGCTTCTGGCCCTGGGCATGTCCCTCTCTTTCTCCCTCATTCTTCTTCTCCTTCTTTCTGCCTAGATTTCTCCTCTTACTTATTCTCACTGACCACCAGCTCCACCTATCCCTCTCCTGCCTAGCTATTAGCCATTCAGCTTTTTATTAGATCAATCAGGTGCCTTAGGCAGGCAAGGTGAAACAGCAATACATCTTTTCGTAATTCAACAAATGCAACATAAACAAATGTAACACACCTTTGCACAGTTAAAGTAGTATTCCACAACATCTTGGCCTTGGATGTAGCTTTCCCACTGAACAGTGGAGACCCAGCTACTTCACAGCCAAATACCAGAAGTGGAAACACCATGGAAAAAATAAAAATAAAAAGGTAAATACTGGGGGTCTGGGGAATGTAGCTCAATTGACAGAATGCTTACCTAGCATGCACAAAGCCCTGGGTTCACTCCCCCAGTACAACATAAAACTGGGTACCTATCTGTAGTCCCAGCACTTGGGAGGCGGGGGTAGGAGGACCGAGAGTTCAAAGTCATCCTCAGCTACATTACAAAGAGGCAAGGTACTAAATAGAAGACTCCCTGGGATAATTTGCCCTTCCCAGATTAACCTTTAAAGACTCTCTTTCCTCTACCTACTTCTGCCTTCTCATGAGGTAGATGAACAGCCATTCTGATACTCCTTCCAAAAGTGCATACATGTATCAGCATGCGCACACATACATACATACCAGCTGGAAGATCTCATTAGGAATTAGATGAGAATCCATGTGTCTCATACAAAGAAATTCCATACGGAGCTCAGTGTGGTGACTGTACCTGAGGTGTGGTGATATCCTAGAAGTCTACACAGAAGGAGCCTCTCTATCTGGGCGAGTCTAAGAACAAGGAGGAGTTCAGGGTAGGATGGTGTGGGTGCTGTGTGAGGACTCTACGTGTCCCAGGCCCAGGAACTGGCACCTTGTCTTCCCCACAGGAAGAACAGAGCTGCTAGCCAGAGCATGAACACTTAGCTGGAGCCTGACAGACACTCGCTACCATGTCCTACTTCCTCTTTCTTCCTGAGCTCCACACTCTGGGAACGGGATGATCTTGCAGCGATGATCTTTCTGAGCTTGGATGAGCCTGTTCCTCAGGCGGGTCCATGGCTTTGACTCTTCTTAGTAAGTGAGGGATGAGGATGATGTCTGTGAATATGTCTTGTCCTCTCAGAAGAAATTTCTATTTATTTATCTATAACATGGGGGGCATAGAGAATCTGCTTCATGGTGTGGTGTGAGGATGAGGTGTTGGCCATCTGTCCATTCATCCTTTCCATTTGCCATTCCTTATTCCCACCCATCTCCCCTCTCCCTCTCCTAATGTCCTAGAGTACTTTCATTTACAGCCATCCCACTTTGGGGAATAACAAAGATGCCCTTTGAGACTAAATTAGGGAATAATTAGGGAATCTTGTTAATTCAAGCAACTTTTATTTGCCTTAAATTATTGATATTCACAAAAAGTAAAGATTACCATTTCAGAAGCTGAGAGTGTTGCTTAGTGGTAGGGCACTTGCCTGTCATACACAAGATTCTGAGTTCAATCCCAAGCAGGTGCATGCACACACACACACACCAAAAACAAACAAACAAAAACCAAAAAAAAAAAAAAGAAAAAAAAAAACACTTGACTATAAAAACATTCCGCAACTTATAAGAAACTTCAAGAGATTGAACTATTTAATTTCTCTCTCTCTCTTTTTTTTTTTTTCCCAAGACAGGGTTTCTGTGTAGTCCCAGCTGTCCTGGAGCTCGATCTGTAGACCAGACTGGCCTTGAACTCAGAGATCTGCCTGCCTCTGCCTTCTGAGTGCTGGGATTAAAGGCTAGTCCCACCAAGTGGAATTTGCTTTCTCACCTCCTATTAACAGGCGAGAAATCTAGGGTTCAGAAACACTAAGTGAATTACTAAGTCACAATGCTTGGCCACAAGGAAAACAGACCCTAGAGACAGTTTTCTTGGGAAAATGAGGAAGAGGAAGGGAATAGTTGTTAGGACTAGGGACAGTAGAGAGTCAAAGGTTGGACAGAGACACAGAGAATGACCTGGGCCTGGGGGAGCTGGTTGGTAAGAGCATATTCAGATCATCATGGGTTCTGGGTAGGAAGAAAGGGAGGTAGTTATAAAGGGACTTGGAGGGTATATGTGTGGCTTTGTGGATTTTGAGATGGTAAGAGCACAGCCAGATGACCTGGGTTCGAGTCTTGACTCTGCCTCCTACCAACTGTGTGAGCTGGCCAACACCTGTTTTGTTTTGTCTAAATCTATAAATGGGGACGATGATAGCATCGACCTTGTAGAAAGTTATGAGGATCAAAGAAGTCAAGACACAGAACTCTGTAGGAACGGTGACTCTGTAGGACAGGGTGGATGCTTTCTGGGTGTGCTCTGGGCCCCTCTCCCTTCGTCTTTGTTATCTTAGGAAATGGTCTGAGGCTGCAATAGAGAAGGAGCGGGGAACGATGGTGCTGAGAATGGTATGAGCCAGAGCTGCCTTCGGACAGGAAAAAGGCAGGGATGAGGACAGGAATGTACTGGGAAGTCAGGGATCAGATACCACGCATAGCCTGCGATTGGCCTGAGAAAAGGCAGAGCTGAGGGGTCCGGATGGGGCTGCATAGGGTTGAGATGGCATGAGGAAGGACATGAACATATGTGGTCATAAAAACGCACTAGGAATAGAACCCTGATCCTCTGCAAGAGCAACAAATATTCTTTTTTGTTTGCTTTTCTCAAGACAGGGTTTTACTGTGTAGCCTTGGCTGTCCTGGAAATCACTCTGTAGACCAGGCTGGCCTCGAACTCACAGAGATCCTCCTGCCTCTGCCTCCTGAGTGCTGGGATTAAAGGCATACACCACCACTGCCCGGCTGCAACAAATACTCTTAATAGCTGAACCATTTCTCCAGCCCCGAAGACTTTCTATATCAGGCTAAACCATAATTCCAGGACATGAACCCTAAGGAAATTTCTGGAGGCTTTCTTTAATATTCTTTGCCAGTTTTACTGACCCCCAAACCCAGCAGGATCTGGACCTGCACCCACTTGCATGATGTGGACCTTGGCCTGTGTTGTTGGGATACAGGATTCCACAGAACCAAATTCAGTAGATACCATGCAGGATCTTTTCTCCTTGGTGTTTGCTTGTTTGGTTTGGTTTGGTTTGTTTTCTGAGACAGGGTTTCTCTGTGTAGTTTTGTCCTGGATCTCGCTCTGTAGACCAGGCTGGCCTCAAACTCACAGAGATCCGCCTAGCTCTGCCTCCCAAGTGCTGGAATGAAAGACGTGCGCTGCCGCCACCACCACCCGGCCCCTTGTTTGCTTTTCTATGTGTGTGGTGTATGTGTACACGTGTGAGGGTGTGCACTCCCACAAGCGCCTGCAGAGGGCATTAGGTGTCCTGCTCTAGCACTGTCCTTCTTAGTCCCTTGGAACAGGTCTCTTACTGAACCTGGAACTAGGCTGGCAGCCAGCGGGCCCTGTCAGTCCTCCTGTCTTTGTCCTCCACAGTGTGACAGTTACAGGTACGCGTGGCCATGACTGGACTTTCTGCCTGGTGCTAGTGACTTGGGCTGGGGTCCTCAGGCTTGCACAGGCAGTGCTCTCACTCACAGAGCCATCTCCACAGCCCTACTCAGGTTCCTTTAACAGAATCTTTGTGCCCATTCCTGAGCAGATGGCCTAGGGCAGCAGCTCTCAATCTGTGGGTCTTGACCCCTTTGTGTGTGGGGGGATGTCAAATGACCGTTATACAGGGGTCACCTAAGACCATCAGAAAACACAGATATTTACATAACAATTCATAACAGTAGCAAATTTACAGTTATGAGGTAGCAATGAAAATAATTTTACGGTTGGGGGTCATCACATGAGGAGCTGTATAAAGGGCCGCAGCATTAGGAAGGATGGGAACCACTGGCCTAGGGTGCATAAGAAAGCAAACTGGACAAATCCAGGAGAAACAAGCCAGCAACCAGTGCCTGTTCCTTCACGGCTTCAGCTTCGGTTCCTGCCCTGACTTCCTTCAGTGACAGGCTGTTATCTGGAAGTGTAAGATGATTTTGGTCATGGTTTTTATCACAGCAATAGAAACCCTAACTAAGACACAGGTCTGGCGCATCAGAGTGAGCGCCCATATCAGTTGAGTTGTACAGATCAAGTCCCATCTCATGTTGGCTCAAAAAGAATCCTCTGGTCTGGGGGTGTCGCTGGGTGGTAGAGCACTGGCTGACGTGCACAAGTGCCTGGATGGCGTGGTATCTGAAACACTGAATCTATAAGACGATTCGTGAACAAAAGGCTCCATACACAACCAAGCTTGAGAAATTCTCTCAAACCTGCTCTCAAACACTCAGAAACTCATATGTGGTACAATAAAGGTCCTGAGAAGTTCTGCAGAGAAAATGCCTAGTCAGTTTTTTATTTATTTTATTATTTATTTATTTGGTTTTTCGAGACAGAATTTCTCTGTGTAGCTCTCACTGTGTAGACCAGGCTGGTCTTGAACTCACAGAGATCCGCCCGCCTCTGCCTCTTCAATGCTGGGATTAAAGGCGTGCGCCACCACTGCCCGGCCTAGTTGATAATTTTTAGCTCTAATGCTTCCCACACTCCTTGGAATCACAGAAAATTTTCCTGAACACCTACTGGTGCAGACTTCTATCAGCACTATCTCATTATCATCACTAGGACTGCTAGACTGTGAAGCCCCTGAGGGTGGGACTGTTTCTGGTCCCTAGTGCCTAGCACATGGTGGACAGTCATAAACGCTTGTCTAAGAGAGGAATTTCCCATCTGTAACAAAGACCAGGATGTGGTGCACACCCCAGAGGCAGGCTCTTGGCAGCACCACAGAGGAGGTACCTGGTGATGGTAGCGATGGGAACACAGAGACACAGATCTGCTTGCAGAAGGTTTCTGGACCCTCTGGGAATTTGATATATCCTCAGGAATCTAGGACAATGAGGTCCCCCAGCATCTGTGAGCATTCAAGCCTGAAGGGGTTTTACAGACCTTAAGTGGCCTCTGTGGATACAATAGCTGAAGGAAGGGAGCCTGAGAAACAAAGAACCTCTTGAGCCTAGAAGACCCAGTGTCCATAGGTTGCAGGCACGGTGTGGGCGGGGCTGGGCCAGTGTACAACTTCAGAGAAATCATCGACCGCACTGTGATTATTTGGAACTTGGGGATCTGAGAGACAGTTCTGTGAAAAATAAGGTTAGCCTGCAACATGCCACTCCCTCTGCAGAAGTCTCGTGAAGGTGGTTTTGTTACTGTTATTGTTGTTTGTTTGTAGACAGGGTGTTCATGTAGCTCAGGAGAGGCTCCAACCTATTATGTAGCTGAGGATAATCTTGAACCTCTGATCTTCCTGCCTCTGTCTCTCAGTGCTGGGATTACAGCGTGTAGCATCACACCTAGTATTTTATGCAATTCCGGGACTTGAACCCAGGACCCCATTTTTGTTGTGCAAGAGCTCTACCAACTTAGCTATGTCTCCAGCCTCCCTGAAGGCTGTTGAGAAAGGTTTATGGACTTGTGGGAACATCAGACCCTGAGGAAATTGTGTCAGTGGTGTAAAGAACTGATAAGACCTTGTCAGCACACTAAGTAGCTGAAACCATTCTTCGAGGAGAATCGTGGCATGATCCTGAATCCAAGGAGAGATGTGGCCGTGTCTGTCCCATAGAAGTTCATGCTAGAGTTAGGCAGTGCCTGGAGGGAAATCCAGATGTGGGATTATGGTGCCTGGACCCGGAGTGGTCCAAGTGAGACTACTGGCTTTGGGAGGGAGGGAAAGGCCCAAGGTCCACCCCATGCACCTCACTCCACTATGACCCTGTGGAGTAAGCTATCCTGTGAGGGGGGAGAAAATGAGCTCCGCTTGCGCCCGGAGAAACAGGAGGTTCTGGAGTCAGCTGGGATGAAGCGCTCACAGGGCAAATATGCAAGTGGGGACCGGAGGCTTCTGATGGAGGCCGAGGTTTGGGGTTCCTGAGGATAAGTGAGCACAGAGGCGACACATAGCTCCCATGATGATTGTTAAGCAGAGTTCCGGGGACAGCCTAAAGAGGGCATCAAGGTCTACGGGGAGTTCCCAGCTCTGGCTGTTTAACAAAAATGATGGGTTTCCTCTAGTTCGGTTAACTCACACCCAATTGTAGGCACACACCGGTGCTTCTGGTGGGGGGCTTATGTCCCACGCATCCTTTCACAGCAGTGAGGGGTTGCACCCCGCAGCCCTCTCTCACGCTCCACCTTCCGGCAAACCCCCGGGGTTAATACTCGCCTCCCCCAGAGCAGGGGTGTCGCCCTGCTTTGTGCGCCCAGGCGCGCTGGAGGCGAGAGCTAGGGGACAGCTGAGGTGAGGAGGGTGACGGGGGCGGCGGGGACCAGGCACAAAGAGGGGGAGGGGGCTTCGGCTGCAGCTGTCCCGCGAGGGGCCGGGACAAAGGGCCTGCTGGCGGCCAGGCCGAGCCGTTTTCATGCTTGTTGGGATTAGGCGCGGGGAAAGGCGCTCGGGACCGTGATGATCTGCAGCCGGGTGCAGCTCGGCGCGTGGGGCGGTCGGCGCCACCACCCCTGGCTTTGTGCGCAGCGCCGCGAGAGCCGCGGGCTCTGGGAGGCCACCCCTTTGTCTGCGCCCCGCCAGGGGACCCCCGAACGTCCGCTGAACGCACCACCGCCATGCCCGAGCCCTAGCGGGTCCCCGATGACTGAACAGGTCCACAGGGATTCAGCCCCTCCCCAGGCTCTAACATGCCAGACCTCAATACAATGAACCCTCCATTTCTCCCGCGCCACTCTGGTCCCATACGCCTGCCAGTTGCTCAACCCAAGGAATCTCGCCTCAAATTTTTGGATGATGAAACATCGTTTAGGAGATGGACTAGCTCTAAGGCTGGGGACTTGGTGGGGGAGGAGTAGGGTTGGGGAGGAGCGGGATTGAGGAGGTACGATGATCTGGGAAGTTCCGGGATAGGGCAAAGTCTGGCTGGTGGGCCCTAGCAAATTGCAGTCTTATTTCTGAGGGGTGGGTGGGAGCATGCACAGAGGTCTGTGTCTGGGAACGAGCGATGGTGCAGGTGTGTTCATACACGGATGTGGGGGATTGTCTGCCAACACCTGGTGGGCATGGAGATGTATGCCAGCATGTATGTGAACTTTGGCTCACGTCCCAGAGCATCTCCAATGTCATTCTGCCCTTTCTCACCAGAAGCATCCATGAGACTCACCGGGCTGGTTGTGACGGCCTGCAGCAATGCGGTGTTTTGTTTTGTTGACAAGATCTGGCCTGGAACTTGCTATATAACTGAGGATAACCTTTGAATTTCTGATCCTCCTGCCTTTACCTCCTGCCTAGCATTTCCCCCACTACACCTGGTTTTGTGAGGCTCTCAGAATCAAACCTAGGGCTTCATGTAAGCTAGACAAGTACTCTACCAACTGAGCTACTTCCCCAGCCCAGCAATGCTCCCCCTCCCAAATTAATTTTATTTTATGAGTGTTTTGCCTGCTCATATGTGCCAGTACTGTGGAAGCCAGAAGAGGGTATTGCATCCCCCTGGAACCGTAATTACAGAAAGTTGTGGGCTGCCATGAGGGTGCTGGGAACCAAACCCTGGTCCTCTGCAAGAGCAGCCAGTGCTCTTCACTGCTAAGCCACTTCTCCAGCCCCAGCAGTGCTTTTTTAATACACAGAACACCTGCTCAGCTACCACCCCTGCCTCTGATGGCCGTCATCCTCTCCTCATCAAATAATAACAGCTAGGGTGTCTAGGCTGCTTCCAAGTAGTCAGGCTGAGATCTAAACCTTCCAGATGTAATTTACTCATCTAAACTGGGCGGTGGTGACTCACACCTTTAATCCCAGCACTTGGGAGGCAGAGGCAGGTGGATCTCTGTGAGTTCAAGGCCAGCCTGGTCTACAGAGAGAGTTCCAGGACAGGCACCAAAACTACACAGAGAAACCCTGTCTTGAAAAAAATGTTTTCACTCCTCTGACTCTTTCTTGGCCCCGTAAGGACAGCACTGCTGTTATCCATTCCTGTTTTGCAGGTAAACAATGTGAGGCGTCCCCAGTTCCAGGACACATGCATCCACTGTGCACTGGAGACCACTGCCCTCTGGCGCCACCCACCTGCTCTTCTACTGATTTCTAGGCTCCTCTTCCTCCAAGAAGGAGCACCAGGCATTGCTCCTCTCTGTTCCTACCACCTTACAGGCACCCGGTATGAGGCACCAACACTGGATTTGAGTGAAGTCTAGGAGACAGATCACAGGCTGCCATCAGGGGACAGCCCCTCTCCTCAGAGGTAGCCACTATCTAGTGCTCTAAAGGTTTCAGGCGCTAGGCTGTGGAGATCACTTAACTTATTTTGAAGCCTCTGACCCTCTTAACTCTGTATTCTTCTCTTCATTCCCAGATCATTTCCTGCTTCTTGGTTTTTAACCACGCCCCCTCTGGTCATTTTGTTGGGGCTGACCTAGTTGAGGTCTGTCCTGGTTAGCTGCTTCTTCTTTTTTTTTTTAAATAATTTTTTTTTTTAAATTTTGTGTGCATTGATGTTTTGCCTGCATGTGTGTCTGTGTGAAGGTGTCAGATCTTGGAGTTACAGACAGCTGTGAGCTGCCATGTGGGTGCTGGGAACTGAACCCAGGTCCTTTGGAAGAGCAGTCAGTGCTCTTAACCACTGAGCCATCTCTCCAGCCCCCTGGTTAGCTTCTTTTGTCAGCTTGCACAAACCTAGATGTATCTGGAAGAGGGAATCTGAACTGGGAAAAGGCCTCCACAAGATTGGCCTGGAGGCAAGTCTTGATTAGTGATTGATGTGGGAGAAGCTCTGCCCATTTTTAGGTAGTGCCAGCCCTGGGCAAATGGTCTTAGATGGTATAAGAAAGTAGGCTAAGCAAGCCATGGGGAGCAAGCCAGGTAAACAGCACCCCTCCATGACCTTTACATCAGCTCCTGCCTCCAGGTTCCTGCCCTGCTTGAGTTCCTACCTTGACTTCCCTGAATGACGGACTGTGATCAGGACATGTAAGCCAGATAAACCCTTTCCTTCGCCATAGGATTTGTCATGGTGTTTTGTCACAGCAGAACTCCTAAGACAGAGACCCTGCTGAGCAAGATCTGGATGAACAGAACCCTCCTCTCTCTCTCTATGGAGGGCTAACTACCCCTTGGCACTTCCTTCATGCTTCAGGTCTGGGACGGCAGAGCCTGTTATTGGTGTCAATACCACCCCGTGTTCTCCCTAAGCAAGACTAAGTTTTTGTTTTGTTTTGTTTTGTTTTTATTTTTGTTTGAGACAGGGTTTCTCTGTGTAGCCTTGGCTGTCCTGGAACTTGCTCTGAAGACCAGGCTGGCCTCCAACTCAGAGATCCGGCTGTTTCTGCCTCCCAAGTGCTGGAATTAAAGTTGTGTGCTACCACCACCTGGCTCCAAGTTCTTCATGTACCATCCAAAACCAGGGTTGGGTATCCATGCTGTATTCATGGACTGCCATTCTTCAGGAGGGAAGAAGGAGGCAATGACTTCCGCTCAAACACTTTCAAGTTCGAGAGTCTCTCCTTATTCCCTTCCATCCCCAGGGACTAAAAAAATCCTCACCCCAACAATTAACACAAGCTTCCAGATTAAAAGTCTCAGGCTGAGGGCTGGAGAGATGGTTCAGCGGTTAAGGGAACTAGCTGCTCTTCCAGAGGTCCTCAGTTCAATTCCCAGCAACCACATGGTGGCTCACAACCATCTGTAATGAGATCTGGTGCCCTCTTCTGGCAAGCAGGCATAACAACACTCTATACTGGGGAGACCTGCTCAGAGTATTGGTGTCCCCTTCCCAGTCTCAGAGTGGCCTCTACATTAGGCTCCCAAACTAAAGCCTTGTTCATCTTTGAAGACCAGAGCTGTGCAAGGGCAGGGTTAGGGTGGAGCCCTGGAGATCCCATGCAGAGTAGGAGTTTGATCTTTTTTTTTTTTTTGGTTGTTTCGAGACAGGGTTTCTCTGTGTAGTTTTGGTGCCTGTCCTGGATCTTGCTCTGTAGACCAGGTTGGCCTCAAACTCACAGAGATCTGCCTGGCTTTGCCTCCCTAGTGCTGGGATTAAAGGCATGTGCCACCGCCACCCCACAGGAGTTTGATCTTAATGCCAACAGAACATCTGAAGGTCCATTTGCTCAATCTTTATAACTGTCACAGGTGGGGAAACTAAGTCTGGCCCATATGAGGTGCAGCTGTAGCCTCGGCCCCTCCCACATCGGTTTCCCGCCTAATTGGGAACTACAATTCTAGATCTGGTTGGCTCAGCCACTGGGGTCCCGCCTCCTGGCTCTAAACCCTGCTGTATTGGTTGTGGCTCTGGCCAGTCCCCTTTTCAAACCTATCTCCACCCCAACAACTGGGCCCATCCCTAGACCCCAAATGACTAATAAGGTCCTGTAACATACAATGTACCTGTGTCCTTGGCCGGTTCTCGCCTTTTGCTCACCTTAGAGCCCCCCAGCTCCCACTTCATACCTTCCCCATCCTGTACTGGGGCTCGAACCCAGCATCTCTCTCATGCTGCTAAGCATCCTCAACCTTCAAAGAACTTTTCAAATTTTTTTATTGTTTTTACAGTCATTTGTTGATTTGTGTACATGAGTTTGGGGCACATGTGCCACAGGTGGAGGAGATCAGAGACCAACTTGTGGGAGTTGGGTTTTTCTTGTTCTATCATGTGGGGCTTGGGGATGAAACTCATGTCATTAGGTTTGGCTGCAGGTAGGCCTACCCACACTGAGCCATCTCACAGGCCCCGAGAAGCCTTCATGGAAAGGAATATTAAGCCACTTTATTTTGAAACAGAATCTCTGACAGTCCAAGCTGACTTCCAACTCCAGGCTGGTCTTAAATTTCTGATTCTCCTGCCCCAACCTCCCAAGCTGAGATTATAGGGATGCCCCAAACACAACAGGTAGACCTCTACTTTGGTTTGGTTTGGGGTGGGTGTGTTTGTGTATGTTTCTCTGAGATAGGGTCTCACTTGTGAAGCCCTGGCTGTCTTGGAACTTGCTGTATAGACCAGGCTGGGCTCTACCTCACAGACAGTGTGAAAGAAGCTAACAGGCAACAGAACAAAAACACATCCTCAAAAAATTTAATTTTCTGTCTTAGTTTATTTAGCCGGGATTGGTCCAAAGGCCAGGTTCACATTCACCATGCAAGAACAATAGAAAGTCCCTAGGGTCCACATTTCACCCGCCCACCCATCAAGGATGGAACTCTTTGGCGATAGGGTGGAAGGGCCCCCAGTTTGCAGGTGGGTAGTCTGAGGCCAGAGGCACCATCGGTTCCCTGTCACCTGCCACCATTCCTTCTCTTGTCACTGCTCACCCACTAGGACCTTGCACTCTCTTGACATCCAGAACCAACACAAAAGGCTGCACTACTTTCGTTATTGGTCGGCCCAATGCACATTCACCTCCAAGGCCTGAAGCCTTTGCTGGGGCCTATCATCCCTGTTCAGAGGAGCCATGCAGAAAAAGAAAAGTATAGTCAACCATCCTAAGAGCTTCAGGAGGCTGCACTGACTCTGCCCCCTTGGAAAGTTGAGCTCTGGCTCACTCCCAACAGTTAGATTTCAGAAAAAATGAACCAAACCAATTGGACATTCATTGTTGCTAAAGCAAAGGAGGCGGCAAGCGGGAGGTGAAGAGAAGGGAGGTTTCCTCTCATGCCCTGACAGCCTGGGTACATCTGGTCTATGACCTGCATGCTTATATGCACACAGTCCCCTTCAGCAGAAACTTAAATTAACATGGTGTTCAGGCTCTACTCAGCGTGGCAATATGGTGTTTTAAAATTCCCTTCTCCTGTTCTTCAGAGCTCTAACATCATCAGTCTCCCCCATCCTCACCTCCCCTGGAGCCAAAGACAGGGTTCAAGAGGACAGTTTCTTTTTCTTTGATTTTTCTTTGATCTTTCTTTCTTTCTTTCTTTCTTTCTTTTCTTTCTTTCTTTCTTTCTATCTTTCTTTCTTTCTCTCTCTCTCTCTCTCTCTCTCTCTCTCTCTCTCTCTCTCTCTTTCTTTCTTTCTTTCTTT
>CABHPP010136677.1:28339-43719 GCA_902168425.1 Peromyscus attwateri
TCTCCTGACTTGCCTCCCCCATATGTCTCCCTCTGCCTCTTCTGTCTGTCTCCCTTCATGCACCCACTCAGCACGCTCCCCAAAGTCTGTGTATCTCTCCTTTCCCCAAGAGCCTTAGCCCAAAGGCCTTTGCACGATCTTTTCCCATCCACCCCCAAGGCCTCCCACTTCCCGTGCAAGCTGGACAAAAGGGTGGAGTCATTGCTGGGGGAGGGGCCTGCCTCATAGAAGTCACACTCCTCCCTGATCGCTGGGTAATAACACAAGGGAAAAGCCCACCCGTTCCAGATCTGTCCCTCAAACCTGCGGTCTCAGGTAGAACTCTGTCACATAGCTGAAAAACAGATGCTCTGGAGAAAAAAGAAATGGAAGGAAGAGAATTATTGTTATTTATTGTTATCGTTATTGATCTAATTATTATTTATTATTGTTGTTATGCCGACTGTCGGCACTCAAACCCTCACATCCCATTTCCTCAGGAAGCAGTGACACACCCCTAACAACCACTCAGGAGGGCATGTTCCCTGGTAGCACACAGCCTCTGGCTAGAAGGGGACACTCCCCACGTGAGCCCAGAAGGCCCCGCCTTCCCCCTATCCAGGGCCTGGTACCCACAGGTCATCAGTCTGTGGGTTGGAAAATCAGTCCCAGCTGATGCTCCTGATGCTAGCAATAGTGATGATAATTTATCGATGTGTTGAGCATCCACGGTGTGCTATACTAGAAGTACAGCAACCCTGGGAACAGTATTCAAATGGAAAGAGGAGCAGGCAAATGCATAGTGACTGGGATAATAGGCCTCATTATTGCTGAATAACGGGCAATCAATTTAGCAGGTGCCTAGTAAGTACACATTGTGTTAGGCCCTGGGCAAAGCACTTTACAGGCATCAACACTACCATTTACAAGCATGTGGTGTTCTTCAAACATGGGCCTCAGTTTTCCTCTCTGTGAAACGGGAGTCATATGAGCATCCATCGCCCAGGGATTTTGTAAGCACTGAATGCATGAATAATTTGTAGTGCACTTAGAATAGTGCTTGGCATATATAAGAGCTATATAAACACTTGTTAAAATGCCATGTTTTTTTTAAATGAACTTTATTTAACATTGGTCTCGGATGAAGTTCAATGCCCCAGCTTGAACTTCATCTTAGAGATCTGGGTCAACGCTAAGGATTATTGTGAGGCCATGGAGAGGATCCAAGACACACCTTCCACTTCTCTTCTTCCTAAAGTTGCCGGGAACCACATGGTTACAGAGTGAACTCAGCCACTTCATCTCAAGCCTACAGGCCTCTGGAGGCAGAGGTTTTCACCACGGAGTGCACACTGGGGATCCCAGGGATTTGTAGGACATGAGTCCCTGAAGCCATTGTCCCTGTGACTGGGGCCTTACTGGGCTCCCCACCAAGCTGAGCCCCAAGCTGCTTAGCAGCAGGGACACACAAGACTAGAAGGGACACAGAATGGAACTGACTGAGACTACATGTACAGCCAGAGGGAGCTGACACTTGACCTGCCTAGTACCATCATACTTTAGAGGGATAATACCCCGAAATACAAGTGTGTAGGCTAGGGGTTTTTGCTAGTGTGTTTGATTGGTTTGTCAGTTTTTTTGTTTTGTTTTTTTTTGTTTTGGGTTTTTTGTTGTTGTTGTTGTTGTTGTTGTTGTTGTTGTTGTTTTACTTATTTGTATATACATGGGTGTTGGCCTACATGTACATCTGTGCACCACATGTGTCTAGCGCCCATTGAGGTCAAAAGAGGAAGTCAGATTTCCTGGATCTGGGGATAGTTAAGATGATTGTGAGCTGCCATGTGGGTGCCAGGAATCAAACCCAGGTCCAGTGCTCTTAACGGCTGAGCCATCCCTCCAGCCCTGACCTTGAACTTCTTAATCCTCCCACCTCTGATTCCTGAGTGCTGAGATTACAAATCTCTACCAGCATGCCTGGTTTATAAGTGCTGGGGATGGAACCTTGGTCTTTGTGTATGCTAAGCAAGCGTTTTACCAACTGAGCCACATTCCCAGCCCTGTGGGGTTCAGTTTTTTTGTTTTTTGTTTGTTTTTTTTTTTTTTGGTTTTGTTTTTGTTTTTTTGGGTTTTTTGTTGTTGTTGTTTTGTTTTTCGAGACAGGGTTTCTCTGTGTAGCTTTGCGCCTTTCCTGGATCTTGCTCTGTAGACCAGGCTGGCCTCGAACTCACAGAAATCCATCTGCCTCTGCCTGGGATTAAAGGTGTGCGCCACCACCGCCCAGCAGGGGTTCAGTTTTAAAAGCACTTCCCAGCCTCTTGTATGGCTTTAGACACACTATTTTCTCCATCCCCATGTCCACTTCCCAGCCTCTTGTATGGCTTTAGACACACTATTTTCTCCATCCCCATGTCCACTTCCCTGAGTTGGCACCTTAGTGATGTCTATCTATCCAGAGGCTTCATCAGTATTAAAATGAAAGGTGTTTAGCACAGGCCACACTCCAAAACAAAAGAACCATGGTTATTAGAGGCTGAGTACCCTGACCTGAGGTACCAGGGATCAGTTGTGTTGTTTCAGATTTTGGAAGATCTACATACACATGATGAGTTATCGTGGAGACAGAACCCATGTAGCTCAGCCATGTCTCCTACACACATGTCCACATGGTTCACCCATGTCTCCCATAGCCTAAAGGAAATTTCATACAACTTCATAATTCTGACCAGGAACCATTTCAAGGTGAGGAATTCCCCACTTGTGGTGATGTGTTGTTGATGTTCTGAAAGTTTTGGATTTTGGAGGATTGGATATTTCAGATTTTCTGATTAAAGACGCTTGGCCTTTGTTTTTAATTTTTAAATTACATTTTTTTTTCATGCTCATAGGGGAAGGTGGGTGTACATGCATGTGCCATGGCGTGCACGCAGATGTCAAAGGATGACTTGGGGGAGTTGGTTCTCTCCTTCCATCAGTTGGGTCCCAACTATGGAACCCAGGTTGTCAGGCTTGGTGGCTGTCTTAGTCAGGGTTTCTATTGCTGTGAAGAGACACCATGACCACAGCAACCCTTATAAAGGAGAACATTTAATTGGAGTGGCTCACTTACAGTTCAGAGGTTCAGTCCATCATCATCATGGCAGGGAGCATGATGGTGTGCTAGAGTAGTTGCTGACAGTCCGACATCTTGCCTACAACAGGAAGTCGTCTGAGACACTGGGCAGTATCCTGAGCATAGGAAATCTCTAAGCCCGCCCCCATAGTGACACACTTCCTCCAACAAGACCACGCCCACTCCAGAATAGCCACGCCTCCTAATGGTGCCACTCCCTATGAGATTATGTGGGCCAATTACATTCAAATCACCACAGTGGCAGACACCTTCACCTGCTGAACCAACTTACTGGCCTTGACTCTGTTTTAATTACTACTCCTAAGATCCTGATCTCCTTATCAGTATGTAAAAGCTACTCATTATTTAGCTTAAGGAAAGGTGCCTCCCCTCTCTCAGCCTCCATCTCCTCTTCCTCGTGGGGAGCCATGAAAATGATGCCTTCCACAAAGACGGGCTGCGAGAGGCTAATAAGTTAATGTGTAGTGTACATAGCTTAGGGTTTAATAAATTACTTTTGCCAGGCAGTGGTGGCTCATGCCTTTAACCCCAGCTCTAGGGAGGCAGAGGCAGGTGGATCTCTGTGAGTTCGAGTTTCAGGACAGCTAAGGCTATACACAGAGAAACCCTATCTCAAAAATAATAATAATAATAATAATAATAATAATAATGATAGATAGATAGATAACTCTTGACCTTCAGGCCATAGACAGCAGTCTGTTCCTGGGAACACCTAAGGCCCAAGCCCAATGAACCTGTAGGTGATCATTGGGGTTTTCTGAACAATCCTGGCCTGGGCAGCATCGGGTGTCATGGGAAGGAAGCCTCTTCACACCTGGCCCTTTATAGAGAAGAAAAGAGACTGCCTGTGAAGTTCCTGATGGAACTAGGCTAGGAGATGCCACAAGCAGGTGAGGAAACATGTGGCTCAGTGAGATCCTCAGGAAGCAGGTGTGACCTGGGATGCAGCCCAGCCTGCCCAGGAAGGGAGCTCTGGAGGAGACCCATTGGTAGGATGTGGCAGGTGCACGCGAACATGGTGGAGGTTCTCATGGAATGTCTGCTGAAGGCTAGGCACTGTGCCAGGCGCTGGTTCATTCACCAGCGGATTCCTTACTGAGCACCTACTGCGTGCCAGGCAGCATGCAGGGTGCCAGGGATTCCAGGGTGAACAAAAACAGTATCCCCGCTCTGTTGGAGGGTGGCCAGATGGTAGAGCAGCTTCTCCCCCACCGCAGCGGCTTACTTGGTGTTTACAAGCAGTGTTTGTGCTCAGGCAGATTGGAGTTCTAATCTAAGCGCTCTCTAATGTGCTGTGGCCTCGGGGTCCCATCTATGAGAGAGAGATCATGGCCTGTGCTGAGGATCATCCAAGGGGATGATACTTGGGAAGAATACAGAGTGGGTGGGAGCCAAGGACAGCAGTGAATTCACCAACCGTGGGGTTGCCAGGGTCCAACTGGCCCAGGTCTGTTAGGTTCCGCAGCACAGGGGTTGGGAGTCTCGCCTCTGGACTTTATACCCGTGTTAGCTGTTGGGCCCTCAGCAAGTGGTTCCCTTCTCTGAGCCCCTCTCTCTTCGTCTCCACATAGAAAACAAAAAAAAAAAACAAAAAAAAAAAAACGCAGCATCTGCCTCATAGTGTCGATGATTAAGATACTATCAGGATCTGTGCCACGCAGGCCTTGGCATTCAGTGAGAACTTGGCAAATCACCGGCTGACGCCGATGGTTATGACACCTACCATGGATGGGCAAGCACCATGAGCGGGGGTGCCTAATGCAGAGTGCACACACTGAACAGCTTTGCTGAATGAGTGAGATCAACTCCCAGGCTCACTGAGTCTAAATTAGCAAATGCTTAGGGGACCTGAAGGATCAGCCACTCCAAGTCACTTATGGCACAGATGGAAACAGTGAGGCCCAGAGAGAGAGGTGCCTGGAGCTGTCCAAGGCCACACAGCCTGGGAAGATGATAAGACAGGTTCCAAGGCCAGGTACTGGAAGGTTGGAGGAAGGCAAGGTTAAGAACAGGATGCTCTCAGCAAGGCTGAGGAGAGCAGGGTTGCTGCATTTAGATTCCAAATGGATACAGAAAGCTGTGAGCCGGCCAGGCGGGAGGCAAGGGAAATGTGGTTTTTGAAATGGAAGAGGATGACTTTAGCAGATGTTCCTAGCCCAGAGGGAGGGGGCGTGCGAGAAGGTGATGGGGGAGGGCTGGGGCTGTGAAAGTCAAGAGCTTATTAATGCACAGAGAACAGTTCTAATGGCGGAGAGAGGAAGGGCTGGATTTGAGAGCTGCAGTCCAGGAAGTGGCGATGGGATTTGGCTACAACTTGGGTTGGGGGAAGGGAATGGACCCCAAGACGGAGGCTCAGAGCAGGGACCCAGAGGAGAAGAGGCTAGAATACAAAATTGGACTGTGGTTACTAAGTATCTGGGTTCCCTGGGGTGTCTGAACCTCTGTCTTCCCTTCCAGAACCCTAAGTCTCCAAAGGGTCACTTAACCCTGCGCCACCCTCCTGTGTCCCCACATTGATCCTCTAGCCATCCATCTCCGGGTGTGTCCTGTTATTGCTGACACTCTAGGAAGAGAAACCCCAAGGGAGGGGTTAAGCGGAAGGGCCCAGAGTACCCGCTGGGCAGGACTGGAAAGGAGGAACTAGAGGGGCACACAGCAAGGCTGAGGCTATTGTGGTGAGCAGGTCAGCTAGGGACCTGGCCAGGCGAGGGTGGAGAACATTGTGCTGGTGTCAGAGGTAGCAAGAAGGTTGAGGAGGACTGATCTCCATGTGGCCAAGAGAAGGGCTCTTGGCAGACTCAGTTCCTGTAGCAGAGAGGGCGGAAGGCAGATGGGAGGAGGTGCGAACACGCAGGAACACAGGAAGGTGGAGGCTGTGGATATGGGCTGGAACTCAGCACACTCCCCCTCCTGAGACCTTCGACCAGGTGCCCAGGTAGCATGAGGAAGGAACCATCACCCCAGGCACTGGGGGAGTGGGAGAGAACCAGAGTTGGGGTACAGGCCAAGGTGAACTGGCCTGAGCAGAGAGGATGCTTATGTCCTGTTAAACCAGATCTCCTGGGACCTGCTGACCACGGCCATTTGGGGAGGACCTTGAGGCAGTAGGAGCGAGAGGAATGGGATTCTGGCTCTTTCTACAGATAACCAACCCTTCATCTGAAGCAAACTTCACTTCTGATGGGTGGTCACTTAAGTAACTAGCTCCCAAATCACATTGTGCATGGGTGGTGGAGGGTGTTAATGCAATTCAGGGCCTTCAACATAAATAAGCAAGTACTCTACACCTGAGCTACAGCCCCACACCAGCTGACCACCAAAAGTTCCCTGGTCAGCTGGTTAAGAAGCAGAGCCCTCACTGCCCTCCCCGCCCCAGTCATACCCATACCTTCACTTCTGAGCCATAATCTCAAGGTTCTGCCAGTACATGACTTCTCCACCCCAGGCCCTGTCCCCGACACTGTAAGAGGGACAGTGATACAAGGCTTCAGAGACCAGCTTCTTCCCTCCTTTGCTAAGTCTGGGATGTGGAGCTGACAGTGGTCCCCTGAATAACTCAGCCAGCAGCAGAACTTCCCGTCCCCAAAGAAACCCTCCCTTAGAGGAAAATGGATGAGATGGGATGGGCTGGAATTCTAAATGAGCCCCTGCTGTCATGACAACCGCGATTTATGGATGGTTGACTGTGCCTCTATCAGGTGGTACCCTCAACAGCATCGTAGCATCTAACCTCTTCAGTCTATTGAAGAACCTTCTAAAGGAAGATATATATGCCAAGGGACAGGGGCTCTGTGAGGTTAAACAGCTTGTCCAGCAGCTAGGAAAAGGAAAATCTAGGCTTTGCGGCAGTGCGTCTAACTCCTGAGCCTGTGGGCTTCATCCCTGGACAAAAAACTCTACATGCAAGAACTGTACCCAGCACTCCACCCCATGAACCTTATGTGAACTCTGTTCATTGGTCCTCAGAACAGACCCAAGAGCTAGGGACACTCATTTCCACTTTACAGAGGAGAAAGCATGCCCAAGAGCTAGGAATACTCATTTCCACTTTACGGAGGAGAAAGCATGCTTAGAGGTAACTTGGCTTGGCCAACTTCACAAATGATCACACAATGTCTGCCCATGTGAAACCTTACCCCAAGCATCTTTTTCTTCTTTTTCCAAGACAGGGTTTCTCTGTGTTGCCCTGGCTTGTCCTGGAACTCACATTGTAGACCAGGATGGCCTCAAACTCACAGAGATCCACCTGCCTCTGCCTCTCCAGCGCTGGGATTAAAGGCGTGTGCTACCACTGCCTGGCTATCCCAAGTATCTTAATACATTCCGCTCCATTAATTGCCACGTTTTACAGAGAAAGAAACTGAGGCACAGAAAGACAGAGTGACTTTTCCCAGGTATCAAAGTTCATGACAGACCCAGGATCTAACTCTCGAGCTCCAAGCACGGTCTTCAGGCAACCTTATCATCAGCATGGGAAAGGCAGACTTGTTCTCAGCCTAGATGGCAAGCTGCTGGGAAGGTGCTGGAATCTGAAAGGGATTGGGATCCACTCTAAATTTAAGAATCAGGCAGGTGAGATGGCATTGTCCCTGTGTGACGGTTAGTATTGACTGCCATCTTGACAGGATCTAGATTCACCTAGAAGGCTGGAAAGATGGCTTGTCAGAAAGGTGGTTATCACCAAGCCTGGTGTCCTGAGTTCTCGCCTGGAAACCCACATGATGTAAAGGCAGGATACACTCCCACAAGTTGTATACACACACACACACACACACACACACGCACACGCGCGCGCACGCACGCACGCACACACGAGGAGGGGGTGAATAAAAAAGTAAATTTTAAGACCCACTGACAAAGCCAGCTACTGTGTTACTGAGAGCCAATCCAAGCTACTCAAGAGGTTGAGGCCCCGGGATGGCTAGTTGAAGATCCACCTAGGCTAAACATCAAGTCCAAAGTCAGTCTGAGCAACTCGGTGAGACTCTGTCTCAAAAATAACTGTAGAAAGGGAGCTGTGGCTATAGTTCAGCGGTAGGGTTCTTGCCTGGCAATGCTGTGCTGGGTTCAGTCCCTTGGGGCCCTGGGCAAAGGGCCCCACTGACCTCAGTTGTATAGCTTTCTCCATAGGAAATAGGTTAGAAGACGCAAGCTTTAAATTCAGGACTCAGTTGATAAGGCGCTGCCTAGCATGTTTGAAACCCTGAGTGTGATCTCCAGCACCACATAAAACTGACAGGGAGGAAGCACAAAGCTGAAATCTCAGAAACCAAGAGGTGGAGGCAGGAGATGAGAAGATCCTCTTGGATACATAGCTGGGATACATGGTATCTCAAAAAAGAGAAAAGGCAAGCCCTTTCGCACTGTTCCACCCTGCCATTATGCCTTCCTTACCCTCCCCAGGTCCTGGAGTGGAGTCCCCGACCCCGTCTCAGGCCACTCTCTTCTGTTTCCATCCCCCCACTCAGGATGACTTGTTCGCGGACCTGGCCAACCTGAGCCACCTCTTCCTCCACGGGAACCGCCTGCGGCTGCTCACGGAGCACGTGTTCCGCGGCCTGGGCAGCCTGGACCGGCTGCTGCTGCACGGGAACCGGCTGCAGGGCGTGCACCGCGCGGCCTTCCGCGGCCTCAGCCGCCTCACCATCCTCTACTTGTTCAACAACAGCCTGGCCTCGCTGCCGGGCGAGGCGCTGGCCGATCTGCCGGCTCTCGAGTTCCTGCGGCTCAACGCCAACCCCTGGGCGTGCGACTGCCGCGCTCGGCCGCTCTGGGCCTGGTTCCAGCACGCGCGGGTGTCCAGCTCCGACGTGACCTGCGCCACCCCGCCCGAGCGCCAGGGCCGGGACCTGCGCGCGCTGCGCGAGGCCGATTTCCAATCGTGCCCGCCGCCCACGCCCACGCGGCCGGGCAGCCGCGCGCGTGGCAACAGCTCCTCCAACCACCTGTACGGCGTGGCCGAGGCGGGCGCGCCCCCCGCGGACCCGTCCACGCTCTACCGAGACCTGCCCGCCGAGGACTCGAGGGGGCGTCAGGGCGGGGACGCGCCCACCGAGGACGACTACTGGGGTGGCTACGGCGGCGAGGACCAGCGGGGCGAGCAGACGTGTCCCGGGGCCGCGTGCCAGGCGCCCGCAGACTCGCGTGGCCCCGCGCTCGCGGCCGGGCTGTGCACCCCTCTGCTCTGCCTCTTGCTCCTGGCGCCCCATCACCTCTGACTGCGGTGCTCAGACGGAAGAGGCCACGGCCTTCGCCCCGCTCCCCTTCTCCGCCCCCCACCGAGCTGCGGCTCCATCCTCGCCCCTTGTTTGCCGCCCGGCCTGGCGCCTTCCCTAGGCCCCCTCGCTCCTTTTCTTCCCCGGGACCACGCTGCCTCATTTGCCTTCTGGGCTGTTCTGACTTACGTATGGCAGCCCCTAAGGCGGTGTATAAGGTGGCTCGGCCCAGCTCGCCCTGATTCTAGCCACTAACTCTTGTTCCCCAATCCCAAGGCTGGGGCGGGGCACCCCAGGCAGCCGATGCTCCTCTCTCCAGGGCCCCACAGTGGACTGGAGGGGCTTTTGTCTGTAGAGCACCTTCCACCAGCAGAGCCTTTGAAAGCTCCCCCGGGAGCCTCCCTTCCTCCCCCGGACCTTGGGAGGGATGCCTCAGCAAGGCCCAGGCTGCCCCTGGACCCTGCTTGTCCTGATCCCTTTAGCCTCCTGACACCCGGAGGAATACTTTTCTCCTAAGTCTACCCAGAACACTTTTTAGGGTGCCTGGAGAGTAGTTTCCTCTCCACCATGGCCCCTGTGTGGTGAAGATCAAAAGAAGTTGTTTGGGGGAAAATTTATTAAAGAATTCTATTATTTTATCTCCTGTAAGGTTTTTTATTTTTTTCCCCCATCAAGACCTCAAAAGCAGAAGTAGGACTTAGAACTGTTAAGTGTTTAAAGTTTGGAGGGCTAGATAAGGAAGAGCCATCTCAGGCCCCGGGATTTCCTGCTGCGTGGACTTGATGAGTGACTTCACCTCACTTGGGCCTCAAGGTCATTCTGATCCTCCCGAGGCTTCAATTTCTTGAGCTACCCCGGCTGTTAAGGGTGTGTGCTGATGGCACCAATTTGCCCAAGAGAAGCAGCTACCACTAGCCCTGGAGTGTTTGGTAGCTGAACGACTGAATCTGGAGGTGGCCACCGGCTGGGCTAAGTGGCCTCCAGAAAAGACCTGTAAGCCTCCACCTTCCCCTGCAAGGAGGTGTAACTTAGATATTCATGGGCACCACCAGCGAAACATGGCTTTGGGCCTATCTGGAAAAGGCACGGCTTCCTGGGGGGAACACAGCCGTACCACAAAAGCCTTAAAGAGCAGAACCTAAGACTAGATCCCAGCTTGTTGTTTGCCCTCTTTGCTGAATGCCCCTGTGAAGTATTCAGCACACACAACTGTTCTGGATACCCTACAGCCATCCTGTCTTCCTCCCTTTGCACCGGTGAGATAGAAGCTTCCGTGGGTGGGTCAGGTCAAGCAGTTCTCTGAGCAGATTAGGAGAGACTAAAAGGTTAAGGTGATCAAGGGACAAAGAATTCAAGTTAGGGTGTCTTACATTGAAATGTAGCTAGAGGCTCCCTCTCTAGGGTGGGTAAAGAGAGGCCAGGGGCAGGGCTAGCAATGAACCTTAGCCTTGAGGCTCCTCAGACGGAACTGATCAAGGATCCAGAGCTGGGTTGTAGCCTGGGAGGAGGGAATAGCAGGATGGGAGGGACCTGGGTGCTGGGGTTCAGGACTGAGCTGCTCCTGGGATCCGAAACCCTGACCAGTGATGTCTCAGGATGCTGAGAAGAGGGGGCAGAAACAGGCAGAATCGGCACCCGTGGACTGTAGCAGATGGACGTTGGCTGTGAATGTGAAATGGGTGAAGGACTAGTGAAAGCAGAGGTCAGAACTGGAGAGCTCCGAGCTGGAGTCTTACAAGGCCTCTGTCAGGCTGGCTTTGAGGAAAGTCATGAGTAGGATTGGGAGAGGGCCTAGAAGTAAGGTTGAGGGGGGAAGGGGAGATGGGAGCTAGGGAAGTGCTGTGTTGGAGGAGGGGCTTCTGGGCCAGGGCAGGGGAGGGGAGTGTGCTGGTAAATCAGAGGCAGGCTGTCCAGGTCACAGAATTATCGTTGTGAAATATTCATGGGCCTTCGGTCCAGATGCTATTTCAGAACAACGAGCACAGGAGACGTGTGTGTGAGCCTCAGGTAGAAGCCTAGAGCAATACTGCTCCCCACTGGCCCCCGCCGCAGCCACTGACAGCCCAGACAGACCAAGGGACGCCCATCACGTGCACACCCACACTCTCCAGCTCTCTCTCTCACGAACACACACAAAATGGAGCTTTGTGGCACGTGCAAGCACACCAGCCACCCACGGGTCCCACAAACAGGCAGATGCACCTCAGATACGGACGTGGACCCACACCCTCTCACCCAGGATCCCCCACCCAGCAATCTCGCAAGCTCAGGGCCCCAGCCTCTCCAAACAATCCAGATTGACAGCTTTGAGTGTGACACTCCAAAATAGAAGAGATGGGCAAAGCCATGTTTTCCAACCCTCACCCATGTCCGGATAAGGACACTGAGGCCAGAGTGTTCAGGAATGGACTTATCCATGACTCCCCTAACTCCTGAAAGAAACAAAAACCCATTCACCTCCCGCATTCCATGAGTGTGTCCCCGTTCTGCATGCTTCATCTTTCAGACACCCAATGTCGACGCTAGCTCCGCCTTTCTCTAATCTCCTGTATCTACTCGGTTCCCAAGTCCCAC
The DNA here is from genome assembly GCA_902168425.1 of Peromyscus attwateri. NCBI lineage: Eukaryota > Metazoa > Chordata > Mammalia > Rodentia > Cricetidae > Peromyscus > Peromyscus attwateri. Next base: position 40,238 of record CABHPP010136677.1, read on the forward strand.
TCCTGGCCCCTGTCCATGCTCTTCTTCCTAGCCCTGCCACCTCCCTGCTGAAGCTCCTCATTACCTCGTGCCTGGAATAGAGAAGAAAATGGAAGTAATCTCCACTCTGCTTGTTCTGCCCTCGGCCTCCCTGCCTCCCACTCAGCCTGCCCACAGTGACTAGACTCATCTGGCCAAACAGTGCATCATGTCACTATGCCACTCTGGAACCTACCATGGCTCCCCATTGCCTTCAGATTCAAGGTAAAACACCTTATCCAGGCACCAGAGGGGTTTCACTGTCGAGAAGCAGCTGCTGTTCAAGCCTCCACCCTCGGTGGCCACCGGCCAACCTTCTCTCTAACGCTTGAGTGTCTGTGTCCACCTGGCCACCTGGTTTGGTACACTAGAAACCCAGAAATCTATTTTGAATGCTACCTCAAGTCCCTTCATCTCCCCCAAGCTAGGAAACTCCTCCCTGCTCGTCTCAGATCACAGAATCCAGAGCCCTTCCTCAAGGCCAAGACTGCACCTCCCTACCTGCCGGCAGGGCTCTTTACTGCCCTTCAAAGTACAGAGAAGATGAAGTCGCCCGGAGGACGGCTGCCCCCTACTGACCATCGTGGGAAGCACAGACAGGCTTTGTCATCACAAACTGCAGAGTGAGCATGCAGTCGCCTGGGGGGAGGAATAGAAGGCCGCCAGATGACAGGCTTCATAAGCCCTTAAGCCTCTCAGGTTCTTACACCCAGAGTGGGGGGTGAGGGTGTTTTCAGCCCAGTTTTCCGAGCAGCTGGCTACCCACTTTAGATCTCTAATCTGTTAGAGAGCTCTTCTATAAAAACACGAAGACCGGGCTTCCAGGACCCTTCAGAAGGGAAAGTTGGCCAACAAGCTCCGAGAGGACACAAAACCAGGAACAGTCCAGGTGGCAGGCCCAAGGTCCAGCTGGGGTCAGGTTTCTCTATGAATTTTTAATGCTTCCAGCCAAACCTGTCAGATGTCCTGAAACCTGAGAATCCATCTCCTTTCATCTAGACAAGATGCCCTTCTCTATCCCACTGCTCTGGGGCCAGGGCCACAGAGGGGGCTCCGGGGCAACTCTGCTCAGGGCAAGTGGTTTGGAGAAGGAGAAGGATGAAGATCTGCTTGTTCTCCCCCTTCCTAGCTGCGTGATCTCGGCGAATTCTCCCCGATGTCCCTTTTTGTTGGTACTCCTGGTTTGGACATCTGGGGGTGGTGGGGGAGGGGCGGTGACACAGAGTCCCCGATTTAACTGAGCTGTAGTGGGGAGCAAGTACCTAGCAGGCCGGTGTCTTTGTCAGGGCTGTCCTTCCCACAAGCCCCATCTCTTCTCCTGTCTCCTGTCGTTTTTCTTCCACCACCAGAAGTGTCTGTCTGTCTGTCTGTCTGTCTGACTGACTGTCTCTCTCTGAAGGTGGGACTCTAATTGATTTTGGTGTCCCCAGTCACCTCCTAATAGCCTGAGCCTCAAAGTTCTCCCAAGGACTACAGATGAAAAGGGAGAGGGAGGTTAGGAAGTGGGCAAGGCTGGCTGGAGTGGGGAGAAGGGGGGGGCCGGAGAGGGAAACCCCTGAGGGAGGGGATGGGAAGAAGGGGACAGCTCAGAGAAGAGCCAGGTGCAGATCACCCCTTCATCTCACTCCTTTATCATCTTTCCTTGCCCATGGCCTCCACCCCTTCTTTTTCCTTCCTGGCACCTTCTCCGAGCCAGATCCCATCCCACCAGAGACAGCCACAGTGTGGGGGGAGGGGAGACAGACGGCACGGGGATAGGAGGAAGGGGGCCCCCATTTTTCCAGTCCTCTCTACCTGACTAATGGAAAGACAGTTCCTGACCCCACCACCGCCACCTCGGAATCAAATACCCAGTGGCCCAGGGATCTGCGTTTTATCAAGTGGAGAAGGTCTGTAAGTGCTCTCAAGTCTGAGAGTCATCTTCTTGAGGGTGAGGAGGGGAGGGAGGAGGGGAGCAGACAGGACAACGCAAGCAAAAGCAAGTTGGTGCTCCTCCCCAAACATACACACTTGGCAGAAGCTGTGGATGGGAACTCCATGTAGAGGACAGTGGGTACGAAGAAAAGATGGAGAATGTCAGACTGAGTGACCGGAGCTTACCTGTAATCCCAGCACTAGGGTAGCTGGGGCAAGAGGACAGTCATGAGTTTGAGACCAGCCTGGCCTATATAAGGAGTTCCGGGCTAACCTGAGGTACAAAGTGAGGTCCTGTTTGGTTTTTTTTTGTTTTTTTTTTTTTTTTTTTTTTTTTTTAAACAAAAGGCAAAATGGATAATATGACAAGTGGACCCAAACTGTATGGGGTGGGACATAGCCAAGATGAGACTGGGAAGTAGCCAAAAGTGGGACTTGACACATGCAAGGTGTGCCCACCCACCCTTCTTCATGGCCACCTGAGACTCTGCCTTGCTGGACCCAAGATTCGGAGATGGGTAATCACAGAGGAAGGAGCTCCCACCAGCTTTCTGGGGAGGAGAGCCAGATAGCAAGTGTTTCATTCCCCAGGACCAGTGAACCTCTAATAGGGTGCGTCTCAGGAATATATGGGTCCGCATGTGTCACCACCCTAACCAGGGCCCTCTGCACCCGCGGGAACTCAGCTGTGTCCAGCATCCTTCCGACCTGTTCACTCCGGCCTTCCCCAGCCCCCAGTTCCAGATCATCTGCATAAAGTTCCAATTAACACGTTTTCCTAGAGCTGTTTGCGATCCCTGAACTCGCTCCCAACCCAGAGCCCGCTTCCTGCCGCCCCCTCGTCCCTCGGATCGCAGCTCTATTAACCCTTGAGCCCCAGGCGGCTCCGGTTGGCCTCTGGCCTGTCTTTTCGTAGAAGTCAGCGAGCCCGGGACGCGCCCCTAGCCGGCTGACTACTCAAAGGGCGAGCCGGAGACCGGTGCTCCTCCGGAAAACGACAGGCGTTCGCCCGCCCCTCTTTCTGGGAAGAGATGAGGAGGGGGACTTCTCCCGGGAGACTCGGGGCGTCGAAATTCCTCGTTCCTCATCCTCCGGCCCCCGCACCCCTCCTCCCGGCAAGGCACCCTCTCCCCTCCCCAGCCATCTGTTCCTCTAGGCAGCGCAGCGACAAACACGGCTCTAGCTTGCTTCCGCCCCTACCCAGCCCCCTCCCCAAACTCCCCCCATCCCCGGGAGTGGGAGAATGATGACACCCCTCTCCTAGAAGGCCCACATGTCGGCCTCCATCTCTCACTCAACCCCTAGCCTCAGCTGGGCAGAGTAACTGGAGGCCCCCTTCTTCTCCTGAGGGGCTGTGGGGCTGGAGAGAGAATGCTTCAAGGCTGGGGATCGGGGGCGGGGTAGGGTGGAGGCGTAGAGGAGATCTCGGGAAAAGGCAGAGCAAACAGAGGTAGGAAGACCGAGGCCCGGGTGCCAGAAGCGTGGGTCTGAGCGCAGTGGTCTGGGGTTCCCCTCCTGGCTTGCCACCCCGCGAGTTGGCCACCCGCAAA
>CABHPP010136678.1:0-41150 GCA_902168425.1 Peromyscus attwateri
ACAAAGGGGTAGCCCTCCCACATCAACCACTAATTAAGAAAATGCCCTACATCCTGATCTTTTGGAGACATTTCCTTTACTGAGGTTCCCTTCTCTCAGGTGACCCTAGTTTATGTCAAGTTGACATAAAACTAGCCACCACACAAGCCTTCTGAGAGAGAATGGCTCCTACTGATAACTGCCGACTTACAGCCTGTAAGAAAAATGAGGCAGCCAATCATTTTATTTTGATACACCCAGTTTATGCATTGTTACAGCAGCCACAAGAAACTCCTATAGGGTCAAAACCAGTGGAGTAGTACTATGGTCTGAGAATGATAACCAGATCTGCTGTAGAAGGAAAGGAATCCATGAATGCCATGCCGAGGAGGGATGTTCCAGGCAGAGGGAAGAGTGACCCTGTTTGTAGCATGCTAGTCCATTAGGATGCTGATGACTCATCCTGCAGTCCAACCATCATAAACACCAGGAGAAGAAGTGAGTAAGATGTTTACAGCAAGCTTTCTAGCCCTGGAAGGACAGAGACAGGCATTGCATGCATCTATTAAGGGATAAACTGCACTGAACATACCCAGTGGAAAAGCATTCCTGCTTCCCTAATGACTTGATGCTAATAAAGTAATACATTATGATGAGAATCAGTCGTCCTTAGAGATTAGTAACATCAGATATTTGGTTGAGTATGATACTAAGAGGCTTTTCCTGAAGAACTCTCTTGTTGATGGTTGGGTTTTCTATACTCTGCCTTCATGACATCCCTTCTTCCACTAGTGGTATCAAGGATACAATGGCTTCCAGGGCAGACCATCTAGTTAATATTTAGAATTTTCAAACACAGGGGTTAAAAAAATGTATATCCTTCATGATCCGGAGAGCCTTTCAGATGGTTGCCTGTCCCCATGTGCTTGTCATGTGATTCTGTCTACACTTGAGTACCCAGCATCTCGCACTTTTTCTAACCTTGACAGATCAACCCTTGTGGCCTCCTCTGAGGTGTTCCTTCAGCTTCTCAGGGTGTGTTGGTTTGTGTTTCTGTGAGAGACACCTCAGACTATCACTTCAGAATGAAGAAAGGTTTGTTCGGGCTCCTGGTTGTGGAAGTTCATGGTTTAGGCTCTCTCGCTTTAGAGCCTGTGGTGAGAAGCCGTAGTGGGGTGCATGTAGAATAAAAGCTTGTTTCTAGGGGGAGAGAAAGAGAGGTGGGGAGGGAGGGAGAGAGGAGAGAGGAGAGAGGGGAGAGGGGAGAGGGGAGAGAGAAAGAGAGAGAGAGAGAGAGAGAGAGAGAGAGAGAGAGAGAGGATCTCCACATGTCACTGAGTGCACACCCCCAGTGACCTAAGACCTCCCCCTTGGAGTCAACTCTTAAAGGTTCCATCACTTCTGGGAGCACCTTGGCCTGGGGAGTCAAACTTCAACATCTGGATGAGTCTTTTGGGGACTTTTACACAAATCATAGCACAACATCTTCCCATCCCAGTCTATGCTTAAGCATCAGAAGGAAAACAAATCTATATGTTTTTGAAAAGTGAGAGAAAACAGAAATAACATTTAATGTAGAGAATGAAAAGACTAGCTACTTGCAATGGTGACTGTAAGACGAAACTCAGTGAATGTGTGTGATCTGCATTTGTGTGGACAAAGGAAGACACCATTCTCTTTAAAAGTGGTGTCCTCTGGGTTGGAGATACGGCTGAGTGGTTAAGAACATGCACTGCTCTTGTAGAGGACCTGAGTTCGGTTCCCAGAGCACATATCCTGCAGCTCAAAACCACCTGTGCCTTCAGCTCCAGGGCATCTAATGCCCTATTTTGGCCTCTGCAAGCATCCACACACGTGTGGCATATACTCAAAAGGATATACACAGAATAATATAAATCTTTACAGAGGTGACATCTTCATTACCACATGTCTTTTAAATGCATTTTTGCCTTTTCCAGTGCTCGATTCATAATTATGGCTTGTATGACTTTTCTCGTTACCCAGTCTGGTGGTTTGAATGAGAATGCCCTGCCCCTCCCATAGGATCATATATTTGCATGCTTAGTCCCCAGTTCATGATTTGTTTGGAATGATTAGGAGGTGTGTCATTGTTGAAGTAGATGTGTCCTTGTTGGAGGAGGTGTGTCCCTAAGGGTGTCATGCCATGCCCAGTCTTGTTCCCAACCTCTGTTGCCTGAGAATTAGAATGTAAAGTTCTCAGCTTCTCTGCATGCCTGCATGCCGCCATGTTCCTCACCATGATGATAAGGGATAGTCTTCTGAAACTGTAAGCAAGCTCCCAATTACATGCTTTCCTTTATAAGAGTTGCTTTCACAGGGGTGCAGGTGGCGTACTCCTTTAATCCCAACACTTGGGAGGCAGAGGCAGGCGGATCTCTGTGAGTTCGAGGCCAGCCTGGTTTACAAAGCGAGTTCCAGGACAGACTCCAAAGCTACATAGAGAAACCCTATATTGAAAAATCCCCCCACCCCCAAAAAAAGGTTAAAAAAGGTTGCTTTCATCATTATGTCTTTTCATGGAAATAGAACAGTGGCTAAGATACCTAGAGACATCACTTGTTTAAATAACTAACTTATTAATATTCTTTCTTTTTTTTGAGAATTACATATAATGTATTTTGATTATAGTTATCCCCTTCCCCAACCTCTCCCATATCCACTTCTACCTCCCTATCCCCTCACACTAAATTCTCTCTCTCTCAACAAAAAAGAAAAAGAAAAACAAAACAAAAAAACAATAACAACAAAAACACAAGTTCAATTTGTGTTGCCCATCTGTTATTGGGTATGGGGTCTGCCCTGTAGTGTGGTAGTCTGGGAGTCACTCCATTAAAAAAATACTGACTCTCCCTCTCCCAGCAGCTACCAGATGATGATATCTCCTTAGCTAGTGGGATTTCATGCCCACTTTCCCTGCTCCATGGTGGGACTGTCGAGCTTATGTTTATGTAGGTCTTGTGCATGCTGTTGCGATCAATGTGAGTTCATGTAGGCAACTGCCCTGTTGTGTTCGTAAATCACTGCTTCCTTGGAGTCACCCACCACCTCTGCCTCTTAACAACGTTTCTGTCCCCTCTTCCAAGAAGATCTGTGAGCCAGAGGGGGAAGGGTGTGTTATAGGCATACTGCTTAGATATGAGCACTCTCAAGTCTCCTGTTTTCTGTTTGTGGCCCAGCTGTGTGTCTCTGTGTTAGCTGCCGTCTCTCAAGAAGCAAGAAGCTTCTATGATGAGAGATGAGCAATTCACTAATCTATGGATCTAGCCATCAATCATCAGGATTTATTTTATTACTGTTACCATTTAGCAGAATAATAGTAGTGAGTTCTCCCCTATGACCTATCTAGCCACATATTCTTCTTCTTGTTAATGATGCCATATATGGGTTCCATCTCATGGAGCTATCCTCAGATCCAGGCAGAAAGTGATTGGCTACTCCCATAACATTCATGCTGCTGTTGAACTGATGGACATGTCTTGCCAGACCAGTCATTATTATAGCTTTTAGGTTGTACAGCTGAGTAAACATAGTAATTGCCTTTCTCCTCTGGTAGCATGCATAGACTCTCTGAGCACTGTGAAAACTAGACCATACAAATGAAGATCACTAATTGACACTCACTTGCTATCTCTGTGTTTATCAAGAATGTGGTATCTTGAGCAATAAGGTCTTACCATTGAGTCCAGGAGGATAACCAAGAGTCATGACAATATCCTGTAATGGGTGGTGCTCTATAGGACTCCATTTGGCCAACAATTTAAAAAGAGATAGCCCATTCTGAGTACTGGGATTTTTGTTTGCTAGCATGTGACATCTAGTTGAGGTACTGTCCCTGATTATAGGATAACTCCATTTAAGTTGTACGTGTGTGTGTGTGTGTGTGTGTGTGTGTGTGTGTGTGTGTTGGTTTGAATGAGAATGCCCCCATATGCTCATATATTTGCATGCTTAGTCCCCAGTTCATGATTTGTTTGGAAGAATCAGGAGGTGTGTCCTTGTTGAAGTAGGTGTGAATACACACACACACACACACACATTTCTATTAATTCCAGTCTCAATATGAAGCTGAGTATGGATTCAAGTGATCAGTTCTCATTTAAATAGTGTCTTAAAGGGGTTTTAATGTGTGTGTCAGTATTTTTTTATTCTAGGAGAAATTTGAATCTTCTGCAGAATACAATACCACACAAAGAAATAGAAGTCAAGTATGAATACCAGGGTTATAGAAATTGCTTTTGCTTTGTAGCTGAGGACACGGAGATCCACGGCCACCACTCCACCCCACCCCTGCCAGGGTGAGCCAAGGAAGTGAGCATGGTGGCAAGAGTCCACTGCCTCTGACCTGAGCTTGGAGCTCTGCATTCGTTACCCACCCACCCTGTTAGAACATCGTAACTCAGTTCTTCTCACATTTTCAGATAAAACCATCTGTTCTTTCCTAATCCCTAGAACTTTTCAACATTATCTTATGGGGAAAAAGGACTTTACAAATGTCATTGTGTTGTTTGGAATTGACTTTTCATGGCCCTCCATAGACGTATTCTTTTCTGATTATCACGAGGTCAGGAAGGTTTGGGGGCTGTGCATAGGAGGGAGGCAACAGTCACACCAGCCCTCCCCGATGAGGATCTGCTTGCTAGGCCTTTGAGGGTACAGAATGGACCCACAGGAATCTGTCTTGTGGATATCACCAAGCACCTGAGGGTGATGGTGCTCAGTGGAGAAGCCGAAGGTCACAGCAGGAAGTGGGCGTGTGCTCCCTCTGAGCCTATAAGCCACCATCTTACCTCTTTGTTCCACTTGTCCTGAACTAACCAGAGTTGTCCTGAAGTCCCATTAGCTTTTTTCTGTAAAACTTTGACCAGTGACCTTGGAACTGTTTTTGAGTAACATCTGTTTTAGAAGGAATCACACATTTGAGGTTAGAAAGAGTCTTCAGCCCCACTCTGGCTCCTTAACAGCATTTTTGACATGTTTCTCCTAGTGTTCAGGTTTCCCCTGTCACTACTTGAAAGGACAGTTTGGTTCTAATTAGCTTCCACATCAGCTCACCCAGGGGGGCTGTAACTGCTCCTAATGAATTAGAAGGCTACAGCTCCCATTTCCAACAGTAGGTGGTCTATCTGCTCTGCTTACAACCTCCCAAATGCTTTTTTAAAAATGCATATTTTCCTGGTATGTGGCTAACTTTTGACTAAATTTAAGAGAACAATAAAATCAAGATCAGATGTTGGTAAACCACTGATAAATGAGTTGTTATACTCACTTCCTAATGCTGCCGCAACAGATTGTGACTTTAGGCACGTAAGCCCTGGCAGATGTGTAGTCTGACTGCTCTTTCTAGGTTTGCAGTTGAAATGGTCTACACCCAGGAACTGTGGTCCTTCCTGGAGGAGATCACAAGAGGATGTGATTTCTTGGCTTCCAGAAGCCGCTTACACTTAAGGCTCTCACTCCTCTGCCTTCCTCTGCCTTCCAAGTCAGTGGTGAATTGTCTAGTCTTCCTCAGGTGGGAACCAGTTCTTGCCTTGCTCTATAAGCATCCTATATTTTCAGTTGACCTCCTGGGTAGCCTTGGCAGATCTCCCCATCACACATAATCCACTGAATCACACCATCAGAGTAGAGTGGTTTTTTTGTAAAGAAACATATTCATGTAATTCCAGGAATTACATAAATGATGGAATGCAAGGTTTCATCTGGAAAATTTTAGAATATATAAAATAGTTGATATCTTGAAAGAATGCTTTGGAGCTGAGGGCAGTAGTGTATGTCTACAAGGCCAGCACTAGAGAGGCTGAGGCAGAGGGATGCTGACCTTGAGGCCAACCTGAACTACATAATAAAAACCTGTCAGAAGAAGGAAGAGAGGCAAGGAGGCTTGCCTTCGTAATCGGTACTAAACCAAAGACCCCATTGGTCTATAAACATAAAGAATAAGCAGCCTATTTTCTGGTTTAAAGATGCCACATGTGAGGCTGAGAGACAGCGCAGTGGTGAAGAGCACAAGGAGGCTAATGTGTACACACACCTACGCCCAGGTAATAAGCTGGGAATAGTCTTGGCTCCAGTATCTATAACCACAGCACTGTGGTAAGATAGAGACAGGAGGATCTCTGAGGCTTGCTGGCTGCCAGCCTAACCAAAATCCTCATGTTCCAGGTTCAAAGAGAAACCCTGACTCAAAGGAATAAAATACTGATGCCTTCCTTGCCTCTGGGTGCACACAGGTGCATGCATCTAAACATACATATATATGTACTATATATATACACATATATATACATATATATATACACATACACAGAGATGCTGTATTTCATACTGTCATATAATCAGCTCCAAAACTGTACTGAAATCACTGCCTTGGGTGGTATCCAAGAATGTAGAAGGAAAATCAGACACATTTTCCACACAAGTATTGATATCTATTTAATTATTAAATGAAATAAAGTGTAGCAGAGCACTGTTAAAGGCTTTGCACATTGACTCTGTGGAGATAAGATGTGATCATAAAGGGCAACAGTGTTACATGTCACATGTGCTTGGCATACAGGGAGAGCTCCTGATTCCCATTTTAAGCACATCCCTTTAGTTCATGCAAGTGTTATACTTGAGGGCAATTCTCTTTACTGCTTAAAAGACCTGCTCATTCGACATTGTAGGCACACACTTCAGCTGATGTTTAGAATGAAACTCTCAGGAAGTTGGAGAGGATATTAAAAATGATTTTTGAACACTCTCAATAAAAACCACTCAAGCACAAATAGCTAATTTCTCCCCCAAATTCATTTTCCTTTGTCAGAAGGACAAGGACAGTAAACATGATTGGTGAGCTACTTGTCCTCAACAGTATAGATGCTTGTTTTTGGACTGAATGTACATAATAAAGGGTTATGGAAGATGGGAATGTCGTTAGAAACTTCAAGTCCAAGTGCAGCTATTGCCATTAAGTGGCTGTTTCTGTTAACGATGTGGAAGGGGCTTTCCAGGCTGAGTCTTAGGAAGTCATAGTGTTTGAGTGTTAGAAAATGGCTGTGACACAAAAAGGCATGTCCATAATCATAGCAGAGTCTTGTACCCATTTTAAGATAAAGTGGAAGCTTAATTATATGTAAGATATTAAGATAAAATTACTTATCATATTAAATATACACTGTTTAACTATGCGTTAATAATATTTTATCAGCTATAGAAAGTAACCCGTTCTCTCAATTAAAATGTGCATTTTTATTTCAGTTCATAGGTGAGGAAATAGTCAGACTGTTATAGTCTATTTTGATTGCCAGTTTTAGCTAATTTTATGCTGATATATATGTGTATATATATATATATATATATAAAATCTTAGACTCATTAAATTTAAATTTAAAGTAACTTAATGGAATTAGGACCCTTTCCTAAAAGTAAGAAACAATGATCAATTCTAAATATATCTGGGTCAAATAGTTGAATGAATAAAGAAATAGAATATGTTATACTTGAGGGCAATTCTCTTTACTGCTTAAAAGACCTGCTCATTCGACATTGTAGGCACACACTTCAGCTGATGTTTAGATCTTAAATTTAAGAGAACAAGGAGAAGGAAGATGCTTTAAGAATTCCTAGATATTATATCATTGTGATCATAGGAGACTCATTTCCTGCTCTGTGGGTAGGGCAGGTTATAACACCCTTTAGTTAGTTACAAGGCACTGAATCTTCACCCATCTCTTTTCAAGGGCAGTGAGGAGCAGACAGCATCTCAACATTTGCTAACATTGGAATCCACAGCAGAGAGTGATTAGGCCCTGCCGGCTTTTGATTTCTTCTGCTTTCCATGTGATTTAATGGAAGGGTTAGCCACAGCATCCCAAGTGCCTGTGACTAGTGGGTGTTCAGTCCACAATGACTGAACAAAAGAAACCAGCCCTTTGATAAGCTCTGGTTGGTGATTTACTAAGTAAGAAAATCTTGAGAATTTAGAATTGTTTTATAATCACCACTTGCTTTTTTGTGTAGTTCCTGTACACATATCCTCTGCTCTGCTGTAACAAAAATGCCTTAAACTTGGTGATAAACACATTTATTTTCACATGACTCTGCAGCTGGCATCTGAGAGCCAGGAGTCTGCATGTTGGGCTCTGCTGAAACCCCTGGTCCTCAGTCTGTGTCAGCAGACCCCTGTCCTCATCTCCTCTTCTTAGAAGGGCAACTTTGATGATAGAATGGGACTCTTCACATGGCCTCCTGTGGCCTTAATTGCCTCTCCAAATACAGCCTCATTCTGAGGTCCTGGCATTAGGATGTAAGAATTTTGAAAGGGATTGCAATTCGACCTCTATCACATTTATGTTTACTGTGTTCTATCAAAGAAGTTATTTTAAAAGTCAGGCCTATGTAGATTGTCAATAAAAAATAAAGCATCATGCTTTTCTGCTTGCCTAGTTGCCTACCCAGGCCAGTCCTTCCATTGCACAGAAACTGTCATCCCTAGCTCACCCTAGAACTACTTGAGGAGCCTTTACAATGTACACATGATTTGACTGACCCAGAGCAATGGGTTGGAACATCTGGGCTGGAATCTGAACAGCCTGTTTTAAAAGATCTCCAGGCTACTTAAGCCCTGTACTCATTAGAGACTGAGCAGTCAGTCAATAACTATTTGATAAGAACCCTTGTTTACACTGTCCAGTTAAATAATAGTAACACTCCCAACAGTGTCCACATTGAGACAATTTCTAGTTTAAGGAGCAAGAGATTTACAAAGATTCTGAAGGATTTAGACAAAAACCACATAAGTAGTTGAATAGCAGAGTTCAGTCTTTAACACAAAGGCTAGAATAGAATTTAGCAAAAACAGTGTTTATGAAAATGTTTATTTCCTGACTGAAATCATCATCTGGAAGATCATACCAGAAGGATGAAGACTCCAAATATGATCTTTAATTGCTACTGTATACACACACACACATACACATGCACGCACACACTTTGAACACCCAGCCACCCTTCCTCTCCTCACCTCTCTGAGACATCAGCGCTTCACTGTTGCCTCCTCCCATGAACATGGCACCCAATGTAACTATGGCATAGAGACCACCTTTAACAAGTGTTAGAATGGATAAAGAAATGGCTAAAAGACGTGTGAGCATGGGACTTGAGGCTACAATGGCAATTTGGAATGTACATGATCAGGGTGAGAGGTCTGCCAGCATCCATCACCCAGGGCAAAAGCTGAAATGCACGTGCAAGCTAGTGAGCTAAACGGAAGAGTGAGCCAGGCCTGTGAGCCGCCAAAGGCAGACATGTGAGAGTATGCAAAGTGGGCATTGGAAAACTGTTGTCGAGCCAGGAAATACACAGGAAGCTAGGCTGTCACAGCCAAGTCGTACTGATAATGCAAGCTAATGCAGACAAGGGCATGTGGTTGGGATTTGCTTTGCTGTTTCTGGGGCTCTTGGCTCTTTTCTCAGATACAGAGACAACATCTTGAGGCCTCCGTGCTAGGTCACTGCTGTGGTGGGAAGACAAATCACAGAAGTTGGCCGAAGTAGTCTGGTCATTGTATAGCCAACCCAGCAAACTCACCCTATTTAGTGAGGAAATCTCCAACTCAAAAGAGTTTGCTGCCTGCTAAGTAAGTGACTGATGGGAAATTCTTCATAGAAGAGGTACTCAGTTTATCTACTCTCAGATATATACATGAGCAGGCCCAGCATCCTTAATCTGATGTTATTCTCAAGCAGTTTTAGAGTTTAGAATGTTTCAGATTAGAGGTGTTTAACTGAAAGAGTCTATGTACAACCTTCCAGATCTAAGAGACTAAAAATATCCCAAATACTTATAGCCCCATGTTTTTAGATAAGTAATTCTCAGCATGTGTTGGTCAGAGAAACACAGCGTCTGCCAGTGAGGGAGAAAGTGTGCTGAGCAGAGCATCCAGGAGCCAGTGGGATGCTCTGTAGCTGTGAACATTTCTGTATGCCATGTCTGGATTCATTTTCCTTCCTGCAGAGTAGATTTGGCATTTAGTGTGACTTTATGTTACATTCCTTGCTGGGCAGCTCTGGTGATGTAGCTGCGCTCAGTTTTTTTTTTTTGGGGGGGGGGGGGTTAGTTTCACTACAGATAAAATACCGGTTGAAATCCCCATCCTTGTAGCTTCAACACTTCAGTATGTGGTCCCAGGGTCTGCTGGATTCCTGGGTTAGGATGATGCTTGGTGTGTCTTCCCTCTGTTAGGCTCTCCTTTGGCATATTCCTTTTGCATGCTAAGTTTCTTCTCTTTTGAGACATTTGGGAGCTTACCTATGGCCTCCTGGAGTGATATTCCTGTGTGCTTGTTCTGTCAAAGTCCACTGAACCTTGGTCTCCAGCAGAGTGAGGGATGAGTAAAGGAGCCCATAAAGAACATCCTGAGTAGTGCCAAGGTCCATGCTTCGGTCCTCAGGGTGAGTTCTCAGGTTCACACACTTGCTAAGACCCACTGGATTGTGCACTGAAAATCTGTGCCATCATATTATTTCTTCTGTATTTTACCTAAGACAATGAAACTTGATGGCATTTAGGAGTATAAATCTCATTAACTAATGAGTCTATTTTGACTAAATCTGGGAATTTTACTTACCAGTTTGTTTCAAGGACACTTTTTCAATCTCTCACATATTTTTATTTATTTCATAACTACTTAAGGTCCCAGTTAAAAGAGAAAAGAAACTATAGATGACATAGATAATATAATTGAAAGATGCTTGAATGTCAATTACACACACAGATAGATAGATAGGTAGGTAGGTAGGTAGGTAGATAGATAGATAGATAGATAGATAGATAGATAGATGGATAGATAGATAGATGGATAGATAGATGGATATATGGATGGATGGATGGATGGATGGATGGATGGATAGACAGGGGAGGGGTACCTCTGGCTGGTTTGGAACTTATTGTGTAGACCAAGTTGACTTCAAACTCAGTCTACCTCTAGAGTGCTGGTATTAAAGGTATGTGCCATTATGCCTAGCTCAATTATATATTATTAAGGAGGGAGTTTCATTATAAAAGCCAAGTCATAAACATGATGGAAAGGACTGCATATTGACATACATGTACAAAGAAGGAAAGAGGGGGGATCAAAGGAAGGGAAAATCACAGAAGAAAGGATGGACTTGAAGATCATGGGAGAGAGGACCCATGTTCTTCAGCTGCTTTGATTCCCAGGAGTATGAAAGTGCGACATCAAGGCTAATAGGCCAATACAATACTAGACAGAAATCTGAGCTCATGCATTTAGCATCGTTGAGGCAAGTATTACCTCTTCCCTTCCCTGCCATACACTACCATGCTTACTTGTCCTGATGGCAGTTGAAGTTCTTATCTTGTGTGCTCCAAACTCCCAGTACACATCCTGTGCTAATTCATATATCACTTATGAGGTTCTCCAGAGGCTTACACACTCATCCATTCAACCATTAATTATCATGTGCTTTCAGCTAAATATTTTTCTATGAGTTGAGCATGAACTTCAAATCATGAATATTACATTCAGATAAAAAATGATGAGAATAAGGGAAAGTAGAAGAATAAGAATAAAAAAGAGTAGTAGTAGAAGAAGGAAAAAGGAGGAGGAGAAGGAGGAAAAGGAGGAGGAGGAGAAGTAGGAGGAGAAGAAGGAGGAAGAAGTGGAAGGAGGAGGAGGAGAAGGAAGAAGAAGGAGCAGCAGCAGCAGCAGCTCTTTCAGAATGGGGAACTAGGATCCAGCACATGGGGGAGGGTGTCCAGCTCACCTTGGTGGCTATGGAAAGTCTTTCTTAAAGGAGGCGTCTAATCTTAGACCTATGCAAAGAACAGAACAGAGAGGCACTGAAGCTCTGGAAGCAGAAACTGAGCTGTCTTCTTGCCAGCATCACTAATAGATGGAAACATCACTATAGCAATGGACCCATTAATTAAAAGTTGCTTTCCTGAGGCATGATGGAGAGAAGCTTGGGACCATCTGTCTTTCCGGGAGACTCCCTGGCAGATGAGTCATCGTCCAGCTGTTTGGGAGCACACACAAGGAACAGAACACAGTGCTGGCCAGCAGCTGCCCTGAACTGGCTTCCACGGCACAAGAGGAAAATCCAGGGTCAGTGAAAATAAACACAATTGGTCCCAAGACAGTTAGTCATAGTAACCTGGTGTGTGTTCCCTGTGGGAAAATTAAGCAGAAAGTCCCTTCTCTTGGCTGGTGAAGCTGTCATATCATCATGGTGAACATGTATACGAAGGTGCTGGTAAAGATGGCAGTGCCCAAGACCAAGAGCCATCTTCCTTGGACAGGCAGTGTTTTGAACTGGATCCTGGGATCCCAGCACACCTTCATGCAGCTCTCAATTGGGGCTCCTGGTCCTGGTTCACACGAAACCGAAGGTATGCATTCTTCAGTATGTAAAGCGTTGTGCCTGGCAAGCAGTCAGCACTGAACCAGTACTCTCAAAAGATAAGTGAAAGAAGGAGAGAAAAAGAGAAAGCCAATGCTGTACCTGGCCTAAGAGAAGGATGTGCAGCAGGGTAGAAACTTTTTCAGGGTCCAAGTCATTGTTTTCCCGAAGGGACTTCAAGACAACGCTGTGCAGTGCACATCTGCTAATTGCTGTGTAAATGTACCACAGGGAACAAGCCCTGCTGAGAAAGGAAGAGATTT
Organism: Peromyscus attwateri; assembly: GCA_902168425.1. Classification (NCBI taxonomy): domain Eukaryota; kingdom Metazoa; phylum Chordata; class Mammalia; order Rodentia; family Cricetidae; genus Peromyscus; species Peromyscus attwateri. The sequence continues at coordinate 12,668 of CABHPP010136678.1, forward strand.
CTAATTGTCTTCTGCCCATTCGTTTTCATTTGTAGGTCCCTTGGCATAGGACTTGGCAAATGTGGCTTAATGAAATAACCAGAAAGATGAGCTCTTCTTGTTGGCTTAATGTGACACATCCTTGCCAACACATACTGTAATCAGCACACAGGGACCACTTTTCCTCCTGTATGTGATCTTCAATTCTTATTATGTCCCTTCAGGAACATTTAATGGGATCCCTTAAGTGCAGAGCACTGTGCTGGAAGTGTCCAGAGGGGTGCCCAGGTTCCTCCCTCAAGGAACTCACAGGATGACCACTTCAGGAAATGCACAAATTGGCTCTCATGATTCAAATGCCTTTTTTTAAAGGTAATGAATTTGATTCCATCAACAGAGCAAACTTGTCTCACTGTTTTACTCTACAGGTTCTTCTTTCTCCCTAGCCTGGATGCCCAAGGCAACTAAGGACATTCGCCCATATGTCTCATCTTCTAAGCCATCCAAAAAATGACTATAGCCCTTTATTCTCTAGCGGTCCCTCTCTTCAATATGAGTTCTGTGAACTCTGTAGAGGAGCTATATAAGAGGCAGAAGGTCTGGGCTATTTGTAAAATCCCAATATCAGAGGTGAGGTAAAGCCAGCTCTCCAATTTGTAAATTTCAAAGCTGTGCCTAGTAAACACCCAAGTTACTTCTTCTTCATCTTTCTGGGTGAAGTTCCCCCAGAGGATAGGAGAGAACAGCAACTAGCCCTGACAGCTGGTGCTCAAGGCTGTCACTCCAGCCCTTGAAGTTAAGAAATACAAGGTTTACTATGGCTCCACCCATAGGTACATGCCTGAGAATGAGGGAGATTTAGACAGGAAGTAAAATGCCTTAGGGCACCCTTTGCTTGCCTTTCCCTGAGTGGGACAATCAGTGAACCCACCAAAGGCAATTCTTCACATCTACACTGACTGTTTCCATTGTCCTGTTTTCCACCAGTTAGCCGTTTGTCCCAGGTTTCTTTGAAAAGATCCCAGGTTTCAGCACCAGAAGAATGAAGAAATAACGACATGGCTGCTTCTAGGTATGGTTAAGGAGAATGTTTATTATAGATAGGAGGGAGAAAACAACCAGAGGCATCTGGAAGGGTCCAGACTGAACCAGATCATATGAGGAGAGAAAGAGGGAGAGAGCAAAAGAGGAAGAGAAGAGAGAGTGAAGAGGAGAGAAGACCTCATGGGAACCAAGAGACCAAGAGAACACATACGTCAAAATGGCTGAGTTATATAGGGAAGAGAAGCTGGAGGTAGGAAAGTGAGGCTCAGGGGTTGGAGAGGTTTGGGGTAGGGAGTGGAGTATGCCAGCCAGGATAATTCTGTAACAGGTACTTGTGAGTAGGGAGAGATGCTGGGAGAACCTGGTTACCAGTGTTTGCTTTAATATTGTTAAGTAGGTACCTCAGTTAGCCATTTGTCCTGGGTTTCTTTGAGATCTAACACCACCAAGCCATGAGAATGTACAAGGAAAGCCATTATATTTTGGTGCTTGGAATTAGATTATCCAGTTTGACTTGCTTTTCATAGCTTGTCTTTTCAGAAATCTGAAGTATGCTTACACAAGGTTGTGTGCATTGATACATTTATATCCAGATGCCCTTCTACACCCTCTAGTATATCTCCACAAAATATCTAACCATCTGGGAATGTTAAAACTTCAGCATATCTTTGGGAACTGACTTCTAATATTTGACCTTGGTTTTCTTCTGCACCTAGTGAAATTAGAGGAGGTGAAAAGTCATGGGGTCATTTTCAGGGACCTGAGCAGTGTGGGCACAAGCAGGAACATGGGTGTTTATGACCTGATCAAATGAGACAATCTACAGAGAACAGGAGCAGATCTCCATTATCATGGAATCAGTGGGGTGCCATCCAGAAAGTTCCTTGAGTATTAAAATACAGGCCTTTCTATTTATTCTCATAAACATTTTGATTTCAAATGTTCTTTCTTCTGTTAGCACAGGGGTCTGCAAATGGCAACCACCAGTCCAAAACTTCCTATATCCACAAATATGTTTGTGTTTAAAGAATTAAACATTTTGAAAAATATTTCATGACATGGAAGCATCTTGAAGATTTTATTGAACCACAGCTATGCCATCTTTCTGTGGCTCTTAACAAAATGTATCAGGTAGTTATGATATAAAGACAAAAGGGATTTCTAGTTCACAGTTTTGATTGATAGGTCCAGTTGCTTGGGGCTGTTGTGAAGTAACACATCACAACAGGAAAGTGTACTGGTGAAAAATCAAAGTGAAGAAAAGGAAGGGGATAGGGTCCCTCTACTGCCTTCATGAGCACCCTTACAGTGACCTAATGACCTTTCAGGATCCACAATTTAAGAGCTCCAAAACCTCGCATTAGCTTCTCCCTGGGACATTTTCAACATTTGGAACACTGGAACATTTTCAACAACAAGCCTTTGGGGGACATTCAGAATCCAAATGATAGTAACAGCCAGAAGCAACATGCCCATGCACTGGTTGAAATTCCCTTTAATGCTACAAGCCTAGCACTGAGCAGCATCAACAGAGTGTATCCCACAAAGCCTGAAACACTTCTGTCCTTCAGAGCTAAGGACCTAGAATGTCCATCTCTGGGGCAAGTTTTGGCTCCTACAGTCTGCACACACTCAACGTTTTTATGTTTTACAAGAGCTCTTCCTGATCATCTGAAGCAACAGTGCCATGTCTAGTTCCTAAATGTCACTGTCTCTCTGGTGCACTTAGCATTTGCTCTGATATCAGGCTACATGGTCTTGCTCCATGATAGAAACAGCATAGTCTGAAGTATAAGATGCCCAGTACATGGTAGTTGTAAAGCAATTATTTATACCACGAACTAATTATCAGATAAACAATTAGAAGATCAAGATTTTTTTCCATGGTTTTTGCTGCTTTCCTGGAATTCTCAAATGCTTGACAGAATTTTCTCATTCTCTCCTCTGTGTCTCTTAAGTATTATTTTAAATTTATCTTTGTTGCTATGTTCTGTGTTTTGGATGAACAACTTAGTAATATCAAGTTCACTAAATTTATCTAGCTAATCTGTGGCTTAGTTTATATAGTGATCAGCTTAAATAATGAAATGAAAATATTTTTATGGCTGTGACTCATCTTTTAATGGAATGCCATATTTTTATTTATAAAGAAATGTCTTGTTCACAGGTTAGGATGTGATTTATTTATGGTTTTTTTTTTTTGAGAATTTCACAGAACTCAGCTTAAATTTATTTCAGTATTTGTCTTAGACTGTTTTCCATCGCTGTAACAGAGTATCTGAAGCTGGAGGCTGTATGTAAGGAGTGGTGGTGTCTTAGTTAGGGTTTTATTGCTATGTAGAATCACCATGACCACAGCAACTCTCATAAAGGAAAACAACTGGGGCTGGCTTGCAGTTCAGAGGTTTAGTCCATTATCGTCATGGTAGGAAGCATGGTGGCACACAGGCAGATTTTGTGCTAGAGAAGTAGCTGAGAGTTCTACACCCTGCAGCAGGAAGAGAGAGTGACACCAGGCCTGGCTTGAGCATTTGAAACCTCAAAGCTCAACCCCCGTGACACTTCCTTCAACAAGGCCACACCTACTCCAACAAGGCCACACCTCCTAATAGTGCCACTTTCTGGTGACCAGACATTCAAATCTGAGTCTATGGGGCCATTCTTATTCAAGCCACCATAGGTGGGTTTGTAGAACTCAGTTTAGGAAGCTGGAGGGCTTCATCTCTTTGCTTTCAATTGAGGGCCCATGATCAGCATATTTCTAAAAATATATGGATCTCCTACAAGTTCCATTATCTCCCAGTAGCATCTCCCTGGGAATTGAACCTTGAACTCATACTCCTTTAAGAAACAGTTATCCAAACTATAGCAGCAGTTATAGATGGGGTCATGAGTTTTTGCTAAGCTTATGCCTGTGTGCTGGAGGCAATCCCTGCCTTCAGGATGCTTATATGCTACTTGAGACCCATCCATGTCTAGACCAGGAGGCCTCAGTGGCTCTGTCATGTGCCACATCCATCTTACTGCACAATCCCACATTTAGCCCTCTATCCAAGAGTGGCTGACCCATCCAGTTCACATCTGAGTTCTTCCCCTGCGATCTTTACCTGCAGGAAGCTGCTTTGCCTACATCACACTCATCTCTGGTCCACATCCATCTATTCCCTGATCAGCTCTGGGATGGAGTATCTCACTCCCTTTGTGTCAATTCCAAACCCTTTCTAAGGGCCATTCTGCATCCCAAAGAATCAGCTCGGGGCTCTGCTCCAGCTTATATGACTTTGACATTTGGTTTCTCCTGGGTCAGTGCTGTTTCCTCACTATCCTACATGGATCACTCTGCCTCTCAGTGTTGGGTGGCCGTGGCATCTCTATCAGAGCCAAAGAGTCAAAGAACAAAGATGCCAGTAGCCTCTTTCTCAGCCTCAGGATGATAATTTAGATTATAGACAAACAGGTGTCCACATTCCCATGGGTCAATGGCAGGAAGTATAGATATCTACCACAAACTTCTGCACTCAAATCTCTGTCTCAGTGCTGTTTCCAGGTAACCCAACCTAGGACAGCAGCTAATATTACAGGGACATATCCCCAAGTGTCAGAATCCTACTAACCTTATTGATCGCAAGAGGCCAGAAGAGTCCCCTGGGGTCAATTTGTAAGGAAGGATGTGGCAGAATCAAGACTAAATCACAAGTAGTCATCTTGGAGAAGGGGAAGTGTGGAGACATGATGCTGCAGCTTTCAGTCCCCTTCCCGTGGTCCTTGACCATCACTCCCCTCTGCATCAAGAGTACTGTTTGTATCCCTTTCGTTGAGCAACAGATTTTGGAAGAGATTCTAATACTTTAAAAGTTACTAAGGGGTTGATGAGATGGCTCAGGGGTTATAGGCATTTGTTGCTTTTGCAGAGGACCCAGGCTTAGTTTCTAGCACCCATGTGGTAACTCACAAACATCTGGAACTCCAGAGGAACTCCAGTTCCAGGGGCTCTGACACCCTCTTTTTAACCTCTGCGAGCACCAGACACACATGTGGTGCACATACGGATATGCAGGCAAATCAAATGAAATAAGTCTAATTTTTTAAGTTACTAAATAACAAGGCATAAAAGGAGAGGAGGAGGGGGGAACAACTTACTTTTCTTTTTCTCTAATCATATGCCAATAAAATAAAATTCAAAGTCCATCCTGGAGTGGTACTAAGGAGGACTGAGAGCTGTGGGGAGTGGTGGGGATTCCACGGCTGGGTTGCAGGCATGCAGTGGGAACTCTGCCCTCTCAGGAAGGTGGGGAGAACTGGAGAAATGAGGTTGCCACCCCCTTCCTTTCCTCACCCCTGCGCTGTTCACAGCAGCTTTCCCATGATTCATCCTTTTCACCAAAAAAGGTTTGGATGTGTGCTGAAGGGTGGCCCCAGTGAGTTGAAGATGGAGCGAAGGGTTCTCTCTCCCTGTTTCTATCAACCTAGTCCCAATGGAACCTCCATCGTTTGAAACCAAAGTGCCAGCAGCTTCACGTGCTTGACCTAGAAGCTTGACGGCTTAGTCTGAGGCATCTTCTTCCAGCTAGGGGGTGTTTACGTCCCCTCTCATGCCCAGCGTAAGGAGAACCTTCAGTTTCATGTCAACACACTTTTCATGTGTCTCTTTATACAGAGTGTTATGAAAAGTTCTTTAAATATAAATGACTCGTTTTTCAAGATATTTTCTCTAAACATTGGGTATATAATTGAATAGTCATTCCATATGGCTTTTCTGATCAAGCTGTCAATAAGTCATAAAAAATAGCACTTTTAGAATGAGCCACAGAAGATTCCAGATTCTTAAAACTCCAGTTTTCGGCAGATTTTGCCTTGGGTTCATCATTGTACCTGGAAACCCATAACAATGAAAATACTGCAGTTTTCATTTCCTTACGAAGGAAAAGTGGCCACAAGGCCCACGGCTTCCCTTTGAAAAGTTCTGAGATGTTGGCTCAGATGGCTTCATGAGTGGAAAATTTCAGTCGGCTTCAGGGAACTGCAACCATCTGGAGAGCCTTGGGTCTTCCGCTTTGTGCTTGCCACATCAAGTCACCTGGAAGCCAGAGAACTGGAGTGTTGGCTAAGGTACTGATACCTCCCCTGTTTCTTTTGGAATGTAATAAACGAGGAGTGAAATAAAAAAAAAAACCTGTTTTATTATTTTATGTTTTTTAATTAAAAAAATTGTATTCAATATATTTTGATCACATTTCCCCCTCCCCCAATTCCTCCCAGTCATCTCTAACCCCCCAGCTACATATTATTTTAGCTTTCTTTAAAAGCAAAGAAACAAACAAAAGAACCCTTCCCCCAAAATGGAAACCCCAAATAGACAAGCAAAAGACCAATAAGGCGAAAAAAAATTGCCCAAACAAAGACAAATTAGACAGAAAGTCTACAAAAATACCATTGATTACATTTTGTGTTGACCAGCTACTCCCATGTATGGGGTCTGTTCTGGAATGTGGTTAACATGCCCAGTGAGACTCTATTGAAGACAACTGATTTTCCCATTGCCAGCAGATGTCAGTTGCAAATAGCTTCTGGTGTAGGGATGTGAGCTTATGTCCACTTCCCCCTTTCAGCTCTTTGGCTTGAACGTATGCAGCAGGTGTTATTCGTGCTGCCACGGTCTCCATGAATTCATATGGGCATTATATGAATTTTATGTTATACCTGGAAGACAGTGTTTCCTTGGAATCACCCAGTCTCTCTGGCTCTTATACTCCTTCCGTCTCCCCTTCCACCTAGATCCCTGAGCCTGGAGGGGACAGATTTGGTGAAGACATCCTATTTAGGTCTGAGTGCTCCAACATCTCTCACTCTCTGAACATTTTCAGTTGTGAGTCTCTGTGTTAGTTCCCATCTATGGCAAGAGGAAGCTTCTCTGATGAGGGCTGAGTGATGCAGTGATCTATGGGTATAGCGATATGTCATTAAGAGTCATTTTGTTGTTCTGTTTCTTTAGCAGAATAATAGTAGCAGGTTTTCCCTAGGCTCATGACCTAGCTAGTCTTAGGTTCTTGACTTTAGCAGTGTCAGGCATGGGTTCTATCGCATGGAGTAGGCCTTAAATCCAATCAGAAAGTGTTTTTAAAAACCCAATTCCTGAATGGAACCTATGAAACAACAATAGTTTTGGGTTGTTTTGTTTTGTTTTATTTTGTTTTGTTTTGTTTAGAGCTCCATTTTAGGAAATTTAATATAAATAAGCGAAACTCTGTTTAAAACTCAAGCTAAAATTTATTTAGAAACACTCCACTCTCCTGCTTAGCTGCTTAGTCCTTTTGTTAGTTTTGAATTTCTTCTTTTTTGGCATCCTGACGATTGGGGAAGCAGTGTGCACATAAGGAGTGTGGCGTCTCAGCCGTGGGTTACTGACTTTGTTTCTCTGTGGGCTTAGTTGCTTTTGGAAATCATCTTGAAGTTACATCTGTTGCTTGTCCTTGTATATATGCCCCATTTCTTCATGTTCCTATGAGTTGATATATTGGATAATTCCAGATTTTAGGCACATTCTTATCAAAAGCAACTGCTGAATGCTTAACATCAATAAGAAAAATTGAATAAAAACCCATCATTTCAACTGACACAGTGACAGCATTTGGCAAAATATACTCTGAAATGGTGAATATAAATAAAATTTCTTATCAGGATTAAGAGCATGTACGGAAGGCCACAACTAACATTATGCTTAATGGTAAGAGACAGAACGCTTTCTCTCAAACATCAGAAATAAGATGTGGATTTCCACTGTTTGCAGCTGAATTATATTCTTCCAAAACCTGTATTTTGAAGCTTTATTTCTGCTACATCAGAATGTGACTTTCTTAGGGGGAAAGGCCAACACTCATAAGTTTAACATAAATTAAAATTAGGACATTAGAGTGGATCCTTAATCCAGCCTCACTGGTGCCCTTATAAGAGGAGGAAATTTAGAGTCATTCACAGACACCAGGGATATGCCTGTTCAGGATGCTCATGATATGAAAGTGGTCAGGCACAGCCCAGGAGATAGGCCTTTGATGAAGATCCTCTGAGAACACCTTGATCTGAGGCTCTATTTCCAAAGCTTCCAGAAAATAAGTTTGTTGTTTAACCATCATCAGCATGGCTAGGGATGGTTCAGTCAGTAAGTACCGGTTGCTCAGGTGTGAGGACCTGCGTTTGAAACCCCAGTACTCATGTGTAGTTGAAATTTTCTTTGGGCCACCAACCAGCTCCGAAGTAAAGAAACGGAGACTTAATATTAATTATGAATGCTTGGCCTTAGCTTAGGCTTGTCCCACTAGCTCTTTTTACTTAATTTAACCTGTTTCTATTCATCTACGTTTTGCCTCAGGGCTTTTTACCTTTCTTTCATTCTGTATGTCCTACTTTCCTGCTTCCTCCATGTCTGGCTGACTGGCCCCTGGCATCTCCCTGATGTCTTCTTTTCTTTCTTCTTTGAGCCTAAATTCCTCCCCCTACTTACTCTCTCTGCCTGGAAGTCCTGCCTGTACCTTCTCCCTTGCAATTGGCCATTCAGCTTTTTTCTAGACCAGTCAGGTGCCTTGCAATTGGCCATTCAGCTTTTTTCTAGACCAGGCAAGGTATAACAGCAACACATCTTTACATAATTAAGCAAACATTCCACAACATAAACAAATGTAACACATCTTTACATAGTTAAACACATATTCCACAATACTCATGGAAGAAGCCAGTGGTGGTAGCATGATCCTGTAAAGCTGGTGCTGGGAGATGCCGAGACAGGTGGATCCCTGAAGCATATTGACCAGCTAGCCTAGCTAAACAAGGGAGCTGCAAGTTCGGTGAGAGGCTCCGTTTCAAAGAAAATAGAGGAGGAGAGCAGTCTAGGAAAGACCCCAAGATCGTCTTGGGCCTCTACATACATTTGCACCTTCATGCACATGTGCACACACTAACACTAACAAGTGTACACATATTGACAACTCATGAAGGCACAAAAATAAGGCAACTTTCTGTTGGGTTAGTTTGACCAGAAGCTAGCCCACATTTGAATTCTCCGCTTTTCTTGATCATCCATTTGTCTCTAATGAAGGGCTTTGCTCTGTATTGTTGGACAGCACAGAAACCATGGCATGGGAAAGGAATGGGGAAGTCTCTAAGAGAAATCTCTAAGAGAAGTTTATAAGGGATGAAGCCACTTTTCTGATTCCAACTGACATAGAAATAGCAAACAAAACCACAAACAGATGGTATCAACCTACATTCACGTGTTGCTTCCAATGTTTATGAGATATTTGTTGTTTAGGGTTGTTTTTCAATCTATGGGCTGCTTTTTAGCAAATGATTACCACAACACTCACATACACACATATGTTATTCTGGTTCAGGATCAAGGAAGAATGGATAACTTAAGATTAAAGTGATGCATATTTAACTTGGGTTATAACAGCTGAATGAGAAATCCAAGGCACAGTAAGGTTGGTTACATTTTTCCCTTAAAGTGAGGTTAAATTTAAACAGGCTGAGCACACAGTAGGATAGCAGGATCATAGTTTTAAATGATCCCAAGGTTGCAAGATCTGGAAAAAGCCAAGTCCCTGAATGCAAGTGATATTTTCAGAAAAGCACATCATCCCAAGGTAGAAGCCAGAAGATGTTTGTGAGATGCATATTTTTCAGAAAGCTTAAAGTGCTCTGAAGAGACTTGGTGAAGACAAGGGTCCAAGGTGCTTTGGTTGAAATGTCAGAGACTGCAGAACACATCACTGTTGACTGGAGGGAAGGGGGTTCCCCTTAAAAAGCAAATGGTGTCCTAACGTTTTGTAGCTGGGAGAACTTGTGAGTTACAGATAAGCAGGGGAGATTTCTAACCAAAATGTTGAGGGTGTGGCCAGGTTTCTCCTGACGGCTTATAGTAAAAATACAATAGAAGAATGATACACAGGGTAGGGGTGACTCCATGAAGAAGGGATTGCTGAAGACAAAGGAACCAGAACTTAATGACTTGTGCAACCCCCATCCATCTATCATTACAAAAACAAGAATGAGGAGAGACACACACCCGCGACCCCAGCACATGGGGGTCAGAGGCAGGAGGGTCAGGAGGTCAGATTAGTCCATATAAGGAAATTCTGTCTCACAACACAAACAAACAGAACAGATGCTCTGGACAACTGTGGTTTTTGAACAACCATCTAATGAAACGATTACTGTGTGACTTACACATTCAATCAACTATCATAGCAGAAAAACTGCCCGCTTAGAGTTTTAAGGCACAGAGATGGGACAGGATGAAGGAAAAACATTATTCTTCTGGGATTGTAAGTGAGTTATGGCCTTTAAGAAAAGGGGAGGTGACCCCAACATCATAACTGATACTGTCACTATAAGCCCCTGGGACACAGGTCTAGGAGATAGGGATGACTCTGTCACTTCAGAGGACAGGGCCGCCTCCTTAGTTTCAGTGTGCCAGTATGCTACCACTAAGGGCCTTGAGGGTGTGCTGTAGCTTAGGGACTTGGGGGCTGCATTCAAGGCCTCAGGATAAAACTGCCACGTCCTATCCCATGGTCTGAAGAGCCGGTACTGATTGAGCCAGAGATGATCCTCCATCCTCTGGCTCTACTGGAATCTTCTACACCAGGTTCTAAGCTTATTGCAAATACATGACTTCTTATATTTTATTTCTTTTAGCTGGGAATATTTGTATTATGTCATCCTTCTGATGCATTTTGGGAGGAAATAACTGTTTTCAATGTATACCTGAGGTTTCAAATTTACCTCACTATGAATGGCATGTTGGGCTTCGCTCATAGCTGAGTAAGGGTATATTTAGATGAAATTTGAGGCTGAGACTTGATGCTGACCTGGATTAAAACCTTGAGCTGGGCTGAACCTGTTCTGCCAATGAGGAGGACAGGAGCTTTGAGCATCTGGGGCACAGAACATTAGGGGCTGAATTAGGCCCCTTGTGTTAACCACCTTTCTATTACTGTGACAAATACTTGGGATGACCAACTTATAAAGACAGATAATTTAACTTGGCTTACTGTTTGAGGGGCTCCCGTTTATGATCAGTTGGCTAACTGCTTTGGGACCTGCGACAAGGCAGTGCATCTCACCTATTGTCCTGGACGCCAAAGTACAGACCAATAAAACAAAGTTTGACTCTTCATAGAAAATATATAAGTATCCAAGAAACACATTAACATATCCTCAACCTCCTTAGGCATTAGGGAAATGCAAGCCAAAGCTACAATGGGACACTACTTGCTACCCAATAGGACAGCAATACTAAAAGTATAATCTAGAGAAGATACCAGCAAGTGTTGGCAGAGACAGGAAGAAACTGGAGTCTCATACATGACTGGCGAGAATGTGGAGTACACACTTGCTTGCTAGGAAAACTTTGCTGGTTCCTTAAAAAAGTCTACATCTGATTATCATATGTTCTAACGACTCCTCTTCTAGGGATCTACATAAAATATATTCAAGCAGATATCAAATCTCTCTCTCTCTCTCTCTCTCTCTCTCTCTCTCTCTCTCTGTGCATATTCATTATAGTACTGGTCATAACAGTTAAAGGCCCAGTGCACAAAGGCAGGAGAATGGACAGGTGCACTCTCATTGAAGAATTGATGGTGCTACTACGCAGACAAACCTGCAAACACCCTGCCAAGCAGTCACAAAACACCATGTGTGGATGATGCTATCCACTGAGAGTATCTGCAGAGTCACGGGGCTGATGCATGAAGGCCAGGGGGGGGGGGGGGAGGGGGAGGGGGAAATATTTGTCCGATTGATGTGGAAGATGAAATCAATGGAGAGTCTGTTTGCACAACGTTGCGAGTGTAGTGAATTTTATGTGAGAATTTTACCTCAATTAATAATATGTATAAGAAGAGACATTTGCTGTGTTGAACCTTACTTCCCTACAGTAAACATGATTAAAATGATGGTGGAACTGAGAACAAAGCCAAAGGCTATTTCTGCCTGACTTCTGCTTCTATAGATTTTGAGCTTTTGATTATCTCAGGGCTAATCAAATTCAGTTTCATGTATCTGAGTTTTCACTTCCGTGGCTAATCACATTCCCACACTGTATTGGTCCAAGAGTTAGGAAACATAAAGCTGATGCATTTTAGAATGAAAAACAAAACCTGCCTTTGGTTTTCTTTTTATGTGATGCTTTGGATCTTAAAGTATCATTTCCGATGGCAGTTCCCTGTTTTATCTGAGGACTGGCCCTTGTGCCCAGGTGTGCTTCAGCAGAATGCCATGTTTCTCAGACAAGGTCACACAGTCCCTGAGGAGAAGGATACAGGAGGGAAGGGGGGGGGGCACAAGAATGGAAATAAACTGGTGGGCTGTGATCCATGACTTTCTTCAGTATGTGTTTGTTGACTAAGGGTGTAAGAAATACTTGTTTGTGGTAGCTCAGTGTTTTAAGTGAACTTTGATACTTGATTATATCTGCTGGTGGTGCTCACTCTGGTTTTTGTTTGTTTTTTTGTTTGTTTGTCTCTATTTCTTTTGGATCTATTTATTTTATTTTATGTGTATCAGTGTTTTGCTTGTGTATACATGTGTGGCCACATGCATGCTGGTGTCTGAAGAGGTCAGAAGAGGGCCTCAGATCCCCTGGAACTGTAATTACAGATGGTAGTGAGCCATCATGAGCATGCTAGGAAATGAAACTGGATCCACCAAAAGAGAAGAACCTGGGTCCCCTGGAAGAGCAATAAGTGCTCTTAACCACTGAGCCATCTCTCCAGCCCTCAGTTTTCATTTTGTGATTACCATGAAACTTACATAAAGTATCTTATACTTAAAATAATCTATTGTGTATCAATCACAATTTTGTTTCAGTCACATAGAAAAGCTATACTTTGACTTGATATTCCATCCTATATTATTGTCATGATTTATGTCTTTACAAATTGCTGTACTTTAACTCATTATTGCAGTTATACTTACTTTGAATATTTTCTACTTTAACTTTTAATATTAATGGGAGTTAAGTTTGATTTGCATACCACCATGACAGCATTACAAGTATTCTCAATTTGGCTATAGACCTATCTATGCCTGTGGGGTTTATGGCTTCCTATGCTTTCAAGGAATATTGGTCAGCATCTTTTCATTCCTTTAGAGGACACAACTTTATCATTTTATGAAGGGCAGGTCTATACATTCCCTCAATTTTTGGCTACCTGGAGAAGTCTCTGCCTTTCCTTAAGTTTTTGCTCTCAGCTTTCCAGGGTGTAGTGTTCTTGGTCGGTAGTTTTCTATCCACACTTGGAGTGTGTCATTCAGGTGCCTTGTGGCTTCTGATGAGAAATTTGTCAATGGTTTTCTAGTGGATGATAAACTATTTTTCTCTTGCGGCTTTCAAACTGTTGTCATTGGTTTTTTTTGTTTTTTTGTTTTTAATTTCTTTGGGTGTTTTGAATCTGCATGCTCATTTAAATCTGTGTTCTCAGGCCCTTTGTGCCATTGTTTCTTCCAACAATCCTGCCCAGTTCTCTTTCGCTGTTCCTTCTTGGCATCATGAGTCACTTGCTGATGGCTGAGAGGTCCCATGGATTTTCCTCACTCTTGTTAATGCTTTTCTATTTCTATTCCTCTCTTGGATAACTTCAAATTATTTATTTTCTAGTTTTCTGATTCTGTTGCTTAATCTGATCTGCTGCGGAAGCTCTCTGCTGGAGTTTGCTTTCCATGCATTCTGTTCTAGTTTCTATTTGTTTTTCCTTATTTGTGCCTCTTTATTGCATGCCTCATTGTCTTAGTTACTTTTTAATTACTGTGACAAAATGCCATGACCAAGGCAACTTACAAAAGAAAGTGTTTAGTCTGGGACTCATGGTTCCAGAAGGTTAGAGTCCATGACCACCATGGTGGAGAGTGTGGCAGCTGGCAGGCTTGCATGGTTCAGGAGCAGTAGCTGAGAGCTCACTTCTCAGTCTACAAGCATAGAGAGCAAGCTGTTTTGTTTGGTTGTCTTTCTATTTTTTCTTGTAGCTCATTGACCTGCTTGATATTTTTTTCATTCTTTGTTAGGAATTTTCAATCTCCATTTTTTTGGTGTCTGACACCTGGAGCTATGGTTTTTTTTTTTTTATCTTTGTTGTTTGTTTTTTTCCCCCTTGATTATTTTTATTCTTTGAAGCCTGTTGTCAACACTTCAGGGAGTAGTCACCTCCCCCCAGCCTTCATTGGCAGGTTTCGAGGAAAACAAAAACCACACACCAAAGCCAAATAAGAAACACTATGGAGAGTGAGCTGGTTCTGTAGCCTTTAAACCTTTGCTGTAGGAGGACCTGCTCACTCTGCTTGTTCCTTCTTTAGATTCTTGTGCTGTCTCTGTGCCTCAGCCAGATTTGGTCCTGAGAGCCTCTCCTGTGTTTCCAGAGTGCAGAGCTCCAGCATACTCAAAGTTTCATGCCTTATCTGTAGCCAGTACAGACTAATTTCTGAGGTATGCATCTGCTGCTGGGGCTGAGATGTTTTCCATAGAAGCTGGTGCAGGCCATTGTGCAAGAAAGGTACAAGGAGCTGACCTGGAAGGGAGAGTAGGCAACCCAGGGGAAGGAGGCATCAGCTGGTTGTGGGCATACTCAGGTGAGTCACACTGCTGGGTTGGTTCACTGGTATGTCTCTTAGTGGAGTCTTCAGGCTGGTTTTTAGGGCCAGTGGCTGGCAAGAGAGAGCCACAGGTGAGATGAAGGGTACCCCCCTCCTCTTCTCCCCGTTCTTACCTGTTTCTGGCTGGTTTCCATTGGCTTGTTACTTCGCTGCTCTTGATGAGGTGAGACAGAAGCGAGCTGTCCCAGCTAGAACCCTGCAGGACTGTGGAAACTGGGAGCTCACACCGTTCTCAGTTTTTTTCAGGGGGAGAAAGTACAAACCCATCCATTCTCTCCCGTACCAAGCACAGTTAACTACGGGAGAAGCAGGGACAGCCTGAGTGAAGGGAAGCTGACCCTCTCACCCTCTTCATTGTGTTCCCCTCTGACTCCTTTCTTCCACTGGGAAGGTGGAAACAAAACCGCTGGGGCCTCCACAAAATAGTCCTAAGCGTGGCTTCCAAAGTGGTGTTTCTGTGGGAGGCGACCACAAAGGACCTAATATGGTGCCACCTTCCCATCCTCCCTGTCATTGTCTATTGGTTTGTTGGATCTACATAGAAATGTGTGTAGTTAATAAAGTTAATAAAAATAAGTTGGGTTTTTTTTTTTTTGAGAAATGTTATTCCATCTGCTCTTTTAACTTTCCCCATAAGGAATCTGAGATTTTGTTTGTTTGATTTAACAGAGGTTTATAGTGTATCTTAATAACCATAAGGGCTCACTGGCCTCGTTCACCTTCGAACTCATTTCTCAAGACTAACAGAAGTGATATTATTTTACTCTTAAATATGTATTTAAAATGTTTATTGGAAACCTCAAAACATCCTTTCTTGTATTTATTGAAATGTGGTTTCTGAAAGTTTAAGTTTCTTTTGGTATTTTATTTGAAATTTCATTGAACTTACAGACCAAATTTAAGGCAAATTTGTATCTTTTATCATACATGATGTCTTTTGTGAATGTAAATTATCCCTTTATTCATCCATATAATTTTTATACTCCCATAAAAGACTTATATATTCTTTGGTAGGTTAATTCTTTTTAGTTTGTTTGTTTTTTGTTTTTTGTTTATTTTTTTGAGTAAAATCAAAACTTATTCTAAGCCACAGTCATCCTAGGGTCCCCCCTGCTATATAGCCTCCCTGGTTCTGTGGGTTGCAGTCTGATTGTTCTTTGCTTTATATCTAGAATCCACTTATGAGTAAGTCCCTACCATGTTTGTACTTCTAGGTTTGGGTTACCTCACTCAGGATGATATTTTCTAGTTCCATCCATTTGCCTGCAAATTTCATGCTGTCATTGTTTTTCTCTGCTGAGTAGTACTCCATTGTGTATATGTACCACATTTTCTTAATCCATTCTTCGGTTGACGGGCATCTAGGTTGTTTCTAGGTTCTGGCTATTACAAATAGTGCTGTTATGAACATAGTTGAGCATGTTTCTTTGTGGTATGATTGAGCATTCCTTGGGTATATGCCCAAGAGTGGTATGGCTGGGTCTTGAAGTAGATTGATTCCCAATTTTCTGAGAAACCGCCATACTGATTTCCACAGTGGTTGTATAAGTTTGCATTCTTAAATATTTTTATTAGCCAAGTTTCAATCAAAGAGTAGTAATGCCATAGGAAATTTATGAACATTTGATTCACATATTTCCCTGCATTTGATTTATTGGCTTATGGAATTTCTTGTATGAACCAGCTGAGAAAGTCCACAATTCTTAGTGTAGGTCATCAAAGAGAGGTGATGAGCAGCCCAAGTTTATGGGCCTTGATCTGAAGCTCAGCTCCGCAGGAAGAATTTCTGTACATACCTTTTGTTACTTAGCCAGACTAGCTGAGGTAGGGCTGTCCGTGATAAAGACTATCTTCTGTGTTGCCTCGGTTTACTATGGACTTTGTGACTTTGTAAACTCTTATCAGGACCCAGATTAGTGTTTAATCAAATAATTGTGTTCCCTGTCTGGGCCAGGTTGACATGTTCACAAAATCATTACAAAACAGCTTTGATTGCTAACTAACTTGTATTCTGATTTTGTACCTTGCAATTGCTGATATAGAGGGTGTGTATTGGTTTTTGTAAGATGATCTTGTATCTGAATGCCTTCTTGATATTACACGTTTGTTGTCACAGTTGGTCTATAGGCTCAGCTGGACGGTCTGTACCGATACTCAGCATCTGGAAAGCAATCTCTTTGATCATACCATCAGCATGTAATCCTTGTCATGGAGACTCAACAGTTTTTTTTTTCCTCATGGCACTGCTTGCCCCTGTAGGGATGGCATTTAGAATCCTCACTCATTCTCTTGACGGTCATAGGTTGATGACTAAATGCCCACCATAAACAGGATGCTTGTATAGTTGCCATGTATTCAACATTTAAAGACAGTTCCTTGCCTTCTTAGGTTTTTTTTTTTTTTTAGCTATTTCTTTAAAATCATTAATGCTTTTGTGCTCTTGGATGTTATAAAATGTTTCTTTTGTGGTATCAAGAAAACTAGTATGAGTCCATTAGTATGTAAATTTCACATGGATTTCTCATGTTGAATCTACTTGCTCTGTACTCTGATAAACATTACAAGCTATATTTTACTCTATTTCAATGATCAACATTCTTTATTATTTATATCTATGCTCACAAGTGAAATTAATTTATAGTTTTTTTCCTTATCCTTATTTATTTTTGAAATTGAAGTTATCATAACTTTGTAAAATGTCTTAGGTTATTTCTTATTTTTGCTTTCTCAAACTACCTTTATAAGAAGATTATGGGTCTCTTCTATGCTGGCAGTGTGTTTCTATACAATTTTATGATCCAGTACTTGTTTCTAATCCATAGTAGTACGCCATATAACAAACAGGAAAGCAAGAATTCCTTTATAGTAAATTTTAATATGTAAAGACAGTGATATAATGTTGCAAAAGAAATAAGATGTCTTTTTTCTATAGGTATATAGTTAAGATAAGAATTACTTGGCCTCCATACGGGTAGTATGTGAGCACTCCCTCACACTCTGATGCTTCCTCCCCAGGACACACAGGGCGGTTGCTACAGTCCCTGTGCCTCACCAGCCTCTCCTTCCTGCTGCTGCACATCATTTTCCACATCACGCTGGCCAGCCTGGAAGCTCAGCATCGCATTGCACCTGCCTACAACTGTGAGTACCCGCCTCAGGTTTCCCCTCAGGTGTGCGTGTAATGGAGCTACCTATCATCACACACATAGGAATCTGTGACGTGCTTGCACTATGGAATTCATTCTAATTTTGGTCATTTGCTAATCTAGTATAGAAGAATATATGTGTGTATGCATGTGTGTATATCTATATATAGGATTTGCCATGGAATATGAGGTCATGAGTCAAACAATGGGTCTCCAACTTAGATTAGCTATTGAGATTCTATATGATTGTAAAACATGGTCATTGGTCTTAATCTAAAATCTGGATTTGCATAGATCCCTTGGAACTCATCTGTAGGACAAGAACATCCAGTCTGTGAGATGAGTATAGAAACTTAGCAGTGTTATGTGATTTGATTATAACAAGCACAGGGTAGCGTTTGTTATATCTATGAGAAATGGCACAATGCATACCATTTATTTTCAAACTGCGAGTTTTTCACTGATATTTATGAGGAAGCAAATGTCTTACTCAGTGTGAACTTATGATACAAGAAAGTCAATATATTTACTCTTTGTTCAGCTGTTATCATCCGAAAGTAAATCATTCTTCAGTTTCAGTAGAATTTATGTTTGTCTCTTGAAAAAATAAGCACTTCAAGTAGATGGAATCCAATCCATATGTTTTCAGTTAAAACTAAAGAGACCCTGAGATATTTGAAAATAGACTCTAATAGCAGTTTTGACTTGTCAGTTTTTCTTTGAGGAACCCATTTGTGGCTTTGAAATTTCCTGGACTTTCATGAGCACAAGTATAAGGAATAGGAAGTAAACATACCTTCCCTGTAAAATAAAAAGGTCAGAATTCTTCATGTACCAAAGGGCGCTAAGTTAAATACAGTGTAGGATTTTGTGATGGATTTTACAGTCATAAATTATTCATTAGCCTTCTCTGTACAACTTTTGGACATTTGCAGAACTAAAGATTTATTAGGTTCAAAATTCCTTTAATAGCAATTCCTGCCCAAATCGTATTTTTATTTTAAATATATATTTTAAGATATGGCTGTTTTTCTTTAAACTGGTATGTAATGTATACACCATAAATCTACCCAACTTAAATATATAACTCAGAGGATTTTTTAGCATATTCAAAAATGCAGGCAATTATTCCGAATGCTAATTAAAAACATAGTCTTTATCCCTAAAGACATCATATACCTATGAAGAGATATCCTTCAATGTCCTTTTGCAGATTGTTCTTGAAAGACATACAAGACCCACCAGGTGCATCAGCTTAGGAGATAAAACTGACTGTCTGTTTTGGACTCTGTCTGGTTATTTCTGTATTTACCTGCAGTGAAGCTTTCCAACAATTCTATGAAGATAGAAAATGCACCATGAAATGACAATACAACTTTCTTTTCTCTACATTTATAAAGGTGTTTACTTTGTATATGTTCTCTCATGAAGTATAGGTAGACAACTTCACACACACACACACACACACACACACACACACACACACAAACACACACACGTTTGTTCTTACTTTGGTTCTTCTTTCCTAGGTAAGGCTGCTTCAAGTAAGACTGCAGTGACATCGATCTGTACTCCTATTTCTGAGGTCTTGGGAGAACACCTCTTTGATGTTGTGAGGACAGACCTCTTTCCTCTCATTTTTCTGTGTTTCTTGCCCACCCATTCTTGTGGGTTACAGCTGCCTCTCACATCACTTCCTAATTATTTGGCTTCTCAGTACCAGGCTATTCCTATGTTCCTGTTGGAGGCATTTGCTGCTCGTGTTTAAGCCAGACTGCAGTGTAACCTGCGCATGAGTCTTGTGAGACCCTCCTTTCACTTTCCTTCATATTCCCAGATGGGACTCCCCTTTGCATGAATCAACAAATGGAAGTCTGAATAGCAAACTTCAGTTTCAAGAAACCAAATTCCAACTTGAAGTTTGTTTGGATCAACGTCAGTGTTCCATTTTGAAGTTGCAGTGCTTTTGATGAAGTAACCAATAGAAAGGGACTCGGTTAAAGACTGAGGTTTGAAAACTTGAGTTACTTCTTTCCAGCCATAGGCACCTTGAAGGTGAATTTATAGACGTCATAAATTTCTTCTGAAAATTCTTGCTGCTTCCTGGGCCAGTGCTGGCTCATCAGGTGCTGCAGGTTTGTGCTGTTCCAGTTTCCTGTGGAACATTAATATTAATACATTCTTGAAAAGGGATTAAAGAGGAACACCAACTTCAGAGCTTTGCAGCTCATTTCGTGTCCAGGGTCAGCACAGATGAGGTGAAAGTCTAGAGAATGTTTAATGGTCACATTACAGGAATTCCTGAAAACGGTGTGAGGCTGGGAGATGGGGACACTGGCCTTTCATTTAGAGTTGGCTTTCCATCCTGACATGATTGTTTGCCTAGCAGGTGGAGCGATGGTTTCACCGTCAGGGCTGCAAACACAAAGTCTTTAATTTAAACATCCACATTTTAAATGAAAAGACAAACACCTTCCTGGTCATCAATGTTACACACCATGGACACTTTCCCCTGTCTTCAAGATGTTAGTAAATGAGAAGAAAATGTCTCCAGCAAGTGGTGTTCAAATCCCAGACCACCAAGTGCTTAAATTCTGTTTCTTAATGACTTGTTTCTCTACTTTAAACCCATACCCTCACCCCATTATGGTAGAAAGCTCTCCCTACTTCTCTCAGGAATCCAGGACACGTGTTTGTGGGACAGCAGTAGCATTTATAAATATTGAGTCCTTGAAAGCCCTCCTTCCCCCTGAGTCCTGTGAATATTAACTGGAAGCAGTGAAGAGTTTTGTTTTTCTTTAAACCACCACTATTTAGTTTTTTACTGGTTGGCAGATTTCTTAAAGGTGCCATTGTGCAGAACTGAAACATAATATTCTCTCTCCCTCCTTCCCTCCCTCCCTCCCTCCTCCCCATCTCTCTCTCTTTCCCTCGTCCCCCATCTCTTCTCCCTTCCTCTCTTCTCCCCATCTCTCTCTTTCCCTCCTCCCCTATCTCTTCTCTCTCTTTCTCTCTTTCTCCCTCCCTCTCCCCATACCAAACCGTGCTCCTATAGGTAAGTGAGGAATCAGTGGGACAGAGGAGATGTCTGTAAATCCCCACACACACAAAGTGTTGCACCACTAACTAAAATATTTTCATTCTGTCAGAACCGTGCTACTTAAATAAATGTGAATCTGGTTTCGATTATGTCACTACCGGTTACACAGAAGTGCTGTGTCTGACTCTGGTAGATATGTAGCCATGTCAAGGAAATTTCCAAGCCAGACCAGTCTGGATTCCTGTGCTGTACAAAAGCAAAAGCATGCTCTTGATTGAAAGAAACATTCTAGGTTCAAAGCTATGCCAGAGAAGTTTCTGATGATGAAAATTACATATGGAAGCTTACCCACAGGGCATCCACTATGCTAAGACACTAGAGATCATGGTATTTTAGTTCCAGGTACTACTGTTTTTACTCACTGCAGAGGGGATTTGTTCTTCTCCAGGGAGGGCATTCCATGGGTCCTGTGTCTTTTAGGACTAGCAGGGCTGTTTATCTGGACAGCTGTGGTCTTTGAAGGCATCTGCAGCAACTGAGGCAGTGAGTGAAGCTTTCATTCCAGGATCTCCCTAGCCAGGAGTGCTGTCAAGTCATCGTGTACACAGAATGGCAGGTCTGGTTGGCTGGCCAAGCTTTGCCCTGTGAGGCTGTTTCTTCTACTTCCTTCTCCAACGATGTCTTTTTCTTGTATAAACACAAAGCTAAGTGTGCAGGGACTGTAATGATGGAAAACTCGGCTCTGTGAGGACAGGAGAGCTGTGGGAAGCCATTGTACATCTGAGCAGCAAGCCCCACCCTAACGCCTGCTCACCCCCACACACGTAACAAAACTCAGTTGCACCCCCAGACCTACCACCTACTCCCTCACATACACATCACACATCTCAGCTGTACACTCAGCCCTAGCACCTACTAACTCACACGCATATCACACCTCTGAGCTGCACACCCCGACCAGCACCTACTCTCCTCCCACCTACACACACACACACACACACACATACACCACACCTCTGAGCTGCACACCCAGACCAGCACCTACTCCCCAATCCTGTGCTGAGGTTTGAAACCAAGGCCTCACACTGCTAGGCAAGTGCTCAGCACTGACTGTGTGTTTGAGCTGGAATCTTGAGTACTCATCGGTTGAGGTCTCTACTCTCCCCTGTCTTTTTTGGAACTCCCTATTTCCCAGGCATTTTGGGACAGTTTCTTTCTGTCAAGCCTCCAGTGAGACTTTGGGTTTTTCTCATCTCAATGGACTTAAGTGTCTGGAGTTCATTCCACAGTTCTCTCTTGTTCATGTATCTGGCTTCACAATTGAGCGACTATTTCCTTGGGGTCTTTTAATGGCAGCATTCATAGTTGTATCTGCTGTCCCCTAATGGTTAGACACCTCAGATCACCTGTGGATTGATGGATACCTAAGGTCTGTTTTCCCTGTTCGAAGAGGACATGCTACTTGGCCCACA
The DNA here is from genome assembly GCA_902168425.1 of Peromyscus attwateri. NCBI lineage: Eukaryota > Metazoa > Chordata > Mammalia > Rodentia > Cricetidae > Peromyscus > Peromyscus attwateri. The sequence continues at coordinate 34,993 of CABHPP010136678.1, forward strand.
GGCAAGCAGCTAATAAAGGCTTCAGCAGTGTTTTCCTCTCATGATCTTTCATCCCAACAACACGGTCAGCACGGAGACCCAACTGATGAAGCACCTGTTTATGTAAGACTGGTGGGTTAATGAGGGTCAGTGACATCATCCCATCCTGCTGGTAGTGACATCATCCCATCCTGCTGGTAGTGACATCATCCCATCCTGCTGGTGGTGACATCATCTCATCCTGCTGATTGTGAGTTGGGGGACAGAGGAGCGTCTGTGTCTATATGCAGCTCCCACACACCAGTCTGCACTGATTTGTCATACAATGATGTAGTTACAGACTTCACCTGGGCTCCGCTAATCATTAATCATGTTAGTTGTACCTAGACCCTTGGATTTGTGGTTATCTGATGGGTCTGCCCTGATAAAAATAACTCTATCGCCAAAGGAATTTTTTAAATTTTTATATGTGTGAATAATATGGATGAAAGAGCTAATGTGGGTGTAATAGGAGGTAAAGTACAGAGAAAGTCACATACCACGCTTGTTTTAAGTCAGAATAGGCTTTAGGGAGGTGATTGGATCCTGTGGGTTCAGATCTAGTCAATGGGTCAGTCTCTGGGTGGGTTCACAACACAGTGGTACCACTGGGAGGTGGGAAGAGGTATGGCCTCATTGGTGGAAGAAGATGCTCAGGGCTTGCTCTGGAAACATGGGTCTTGTACCCTCTCCCCTTTCTTTTTCTTCTCTTTGCTTTTTGACTCCTGTGAGGTGAACAGCTTTCTTTTGCTATGTCTTCCTGGCATGGAGCTCTGCCTCATCATGGCCTAGAAGCAAGGAAGTTGCCTAACCATGGACCAAAGCCACCGAAACGGGAAGCAGATTAAATCATCCTTCCCTTTCAGTGGTTATTTCACCGACAGTGACACAATGACAGTGTTACAACCTGTTGCACCCATTAAAAAAAAAAACTTGCTGTGTGTTAAATCATACAGATTTTAAAAAATTAAACCATCATGTTTACTTCCTGATATAACCTTTCTTTGGGTCTCCAAAGGCAGAGATGTCCTAACTTGGATTCGAGTTTGGGTTCTGCCTGGACACAAGATCTCTTTCCTTGAATGTCATTATCACTCACCCTGAAGTAAGGTGACATTGAAGAGTCCCAACACAGATTGATGCTCCAGGAGGCCTTGTTTCCTTTGTTCTTACGCTGTCTCATGTTTCATCATACCCAGCACTCTCCTCCCCACCAAGCCCCTGCTCTGTCTGTATGCATGTGTGTGAACACCATGCGTGCATGTGTTTGTAAAACATCTTTTAAATGCTAAGCTTTGCTCTAAACCAACATGGCAATCCTGCCCATGTATGACTGCTCACTGTATTCCAGATGTATTTTATTTGTATCTCGGTTTCATGGTCTGGTCTTACAGCATCTTTGCTGTTGTCCTCATTTACAGATAACTGTTGAGTCACAGGAGGAGATTTGGGTTGTCATTAGTTTTTACGAAGGACACATAGATGGATGGTGAGAATGTGAGGTGGCCAAGGGATCTGTCCCACACAGCTGCATGCCTGTAGGCCAAGGGTTGAGAACCTGTGTTTCTGTGCCTCTCTCCACCTGTGGCTGTCTTATCCAGGTTCCCACCACCAAGTCCAGCATGCAACAAATTTCAGTTTCATACCTCTGTACCCATCTGTGTTTTGTCCCTGTGTCCACCCTTCACATCATGTGGCCATCCCTTCTCCAGGACACTTTAACAGTCCCTCAGGCAGATAAGCACAGATGCCTGTGGGGTCCCCAAACATTCCAAGTACCAGTCGTCGAACTTGCCCTGTCTGAGCGCTGATGGCCTGTTCTCCCACTACCACACTATTGAATCGAGGGCCCAGACTCTCATGCTTTCTTCAGTTTCGGTAACCTGAACTACCACGGTGGCTGGCACTTAATGTTGTATCAGTTATTGTACAAGAGTGAATCAACAGATTGAAATCAACCAAATGGGAAATGAACTTGTTAAAAGATGAGCTTTAGTGACTTTCTTAAAAAACTGTGCAGTGCTGGCATTGAACCTGTGACCTTGTGCACACGAGGGTAGACTGATATCCCCAAGCCTCCTTTTACTATTAGTTTTGAGACAGTTTCACTGTGCTGCTTAGGACAATCCTCCTCCCCGCTCAGCCTCCCAAGGACTTGGGATTTGCCAGGCCTGGATCCCACGCTTTGTTTGGTGACCTGGTTTTAGTGATATCCTTATCACCCAGGCTTAACTCTGAGCTATGGACGAGAGCAGTTGCTGCAGACCAAACCCTGTCCCCAAGCACTTGACTCTCCTGTTAGCCTCTGCCCTTCCCAAAGTTCCTTTTCTCCTCTTTTTAGGTCAGGAGGAAATAGGTGCTTGGCATATTTTATTTTTTTAGAAGTATCAGATTAAGTTACTGAGTATTCATTTTCTTGGCATAAAGGAAATTTGGTTGCCATTTTGGTCTGGGCAAAACAAGGAGAGAAAGACTGTCCTGGGGGAAGACAAATTTCAGCAAGGAGGTTCATAAGTTTGGGAGGTGGGGATGCTCATAATGTGTGGCAGTCACCCCCAGTACTCATCAACTCCCACATCAAGCCCACCAGTTCTCATCAGATAAATCACAGGACTTGAAGTCCAAAGTGATTCGGGATTGATTTTGTTTGCTTAAATAACAATTTCCCTGACCTCAGTTTCATGATTCAGCATTTCTAGTGTAAATTATTTACAATAAAAGCACTAAGGCAAGTCTGTGTGGTATGGGAGTAAACTCAAACTCAAATTATTGACAGAGGGCACAAAACCATAACTGTATGTTTTCCAATTTACCGTACAGTTGAAGGACGTTTCAAGGGCGTAATGGAAGCCATAAGATTGAACTAAGTACAGTCACGACGTTCCAGAAAGTGTTCACAAATGTAAGTGTTCTTCAGACTTACTTATAGACCAGTGTGGGTCCTCAGATGAGACCACTTTCGACAAGCAGGAGTTTGGCAATTTAGACAGACAGTTCTCTTGTTTTTGTGTTTTAGGGGTCAAGAAGACTTACTTGTACAATTCACATTTTACATTCATTTTCAGAGACATTTAATTGTTCCTTGGTGATTCTTGTGCAGAATTTGAAAATACGTAAAGTTATATTAAAATATTACTGCAAAATTGCTGCATGCATGTATACAACTGACTTTCCACAGACTGGCTTAATGTTTAAGTGTTTGCGCACGTGCAGGACAGGACACTACTGACGATTGTTGCCTCAAACTTCTTTACCTTCTGCTGTTCTTTAATACACTGTTTGGAACCCCAGATTTCTAAAAGGACACTTTCAGGAGGGGCTTAGTTTTAGAAGTTGGTTTATAGCTGGAGCTAAGTGCTGGCATGGTGAGCCTGTGTCGTCACACCTGCCAGGGAAACCATTCTCCAAGAGCCCAGCAAACAACTCCGTGGGGTAAGACTGGATGACAGAGCCTGCCAATCTTCACGTGGGGTTTCCATCTTCTTCCTGTGAACAGACTGCAATAAGAACAAAGCATCTGTGATCCAAACCACAGGTATTCTAAACGGGATAAAAACACATGGAATTTCTTCCGAGAGACTTGCTTGATAACGTTTATGTTTGCATACTACATCTCACACACCTTTTAAAAATCGTTTATTTGTTTATTTTACATGTATACAATGCAGTTTGATCATCTCTACCCCCACTTCCCCATTCCAGCTCCCCCACCTTTATCATGGCAAATGAATTTTTTTTTAGATGTGATCTTGAATTTAGTTTGCCAGTATTTTATTGTGATTTTTTTTTTTTTGGTCTAGATTCATCAGGGTGATTCATCTGTAAATTTCTTTTTGTGCATGTCATTGTCTGGCGTTGGTATCAGGGTAATGCTGGCTTCATGAAAGGAGTGTGGAGACTGACCCTCCTATGCCTTTTTATGGACTAATTTGAGAATTCTTGTTGGTAATCCTTCTTTGAAGGTCTGGTAAGATTCTGCAGTTAAGCCTCTCTGGGCCTGGGCTTTTGGTTTTCACTAGGAGAGATTTTATGACTGTTTCAGTCTTGTTTCTGAGTATAGGTCTGCCTTAGTTAATTTTCTGTTGCTGAGATAAAACACCATGACCAAAAGCAACTTGAGGAGGAAAGGGTTTCTTTCACCTTGTAAAACTCAGGTCACACTCCATCATCCAGGGGAGTCAGGGCAGAGACTTCAGTCAGGAGGCTGGAGGTGGAAGCTCAGGTAGAGCCATGGATGTGTGCTGTTTACTGGCTTGCTTTCCATGGCTTGTCTAGCTTTCTTTCCTATAGCATTCAGGACCACAAGCACATATATGGCACCACTCACAGTGATCTGGACCCTCCCGCATCAATCATTGATCAAGATAATGGACCGATGGCTTGCTCATAGGGCAGTCTGGTTGTGGGCATTTTTTTTTTTAATTAAAATTCCCTTTTCCAACATGACTGTAGCTTATGCCAAGCTGACATGAACTTTCCAGCACAAGGTCTGTTAAAACTATTTAATTCATCGTGGGTTAATTTTGGTAGGTCATATGCATCTAGAAACTCATCCATTTTTTTTGTAGGGTTTTCAATTTAGTGGAAGAGAAGTGTTTTATTTTAATTTTTTAATAGGCTTCATTGGTATCTGTTGCAATATCTATTTTTGTCTTTTTTTTTAAACTTGGATCTTATCTCTTTCTTTTGGTTAATTCGGCTGTTTATTCTGTCTGCCTTTTCAAAGAACCTACTTCATTTCTGTTCTGGTCTTAATCATTTCTCCCTATCTGTTGCTTTGAAGTTTGATTCATTCTTGTTTGTCCATGGCAATAAAGTGACTCATTAAGCTATTTGAGATTTCTCAAAGTATTTGATGTAGGAAATTACAGTGATGAATGCTCCTCGTAGAACTGCCTTCATTCTGTCCCATAGTAGAATTTGCTACGTTGTATTGTCATTGTCATTAAATCCTTTTATTCCTTCCTAAGTTTTCACCTTACATTGTTTAATCTTTATGAATTTGCCTGCTCTCTCTAGTTTCTCATTTTGGTGATATCTAACTGCATTGCATTGTGGTCAGATAGAATACAAGATATTATTTAAATCTTTCTAGATTTGCTGAGGCTTCCTATATGTCATAATATGTGGTTTATTTGGAGAAAGTCCAGGAGCTGCTGAGAAGAGCAGGTATTTTGTAGTGTTTAGGTGCAGCGTTCTATAGATGTCTGTTAGGTCCATTTCACTTATAGTTTTGCTTAACTCTGATGTTTCTCTGCTGTTGTTTTTTTCTGGATGCTGTTATTATTATTTTTTTTGGTGACTGTGGGGCTGAAATCTCCCACTGTTGCTGTGTTGGATTCACATCTAGAAATATTTGCTTTATGAAAATGAGTGTACCTGTGTTTGGTGCATACATGGTTAGAACTGTCATATCGTCTTAAGTGTGATGTCAACTTCATTTCTTCTGACCAGTTTTAGTTAGAAATCTATTTTGTTTGGTATTAGAATAGCTGCACCAACTTGTTTCCTAGTTCCATTTGCTAGGGGCACCTTTTCCCATCCATCCTGTGGCTATTATCAATCTTTGAAAGTAAGTTGTGTTTCTCAGAGACAGCAGAAAAGTTGGATCCTCCTTTTTATATCCAATCTGAATCTGTGTCTTCTTATTGGTGAACTGAAATCAGAGTCATTAAAAGTATGTGTATTGATTTTCATGATTTTGTTCATTTTATGGTCTTTTCTTAGGCTTGTTTTGATGAACTGCTCTGGTATTGTGTATTTTCCACCTGTTGCCTCTTTGGAGTGTTTATCCTTTTCTTCAGTCTGAAGCATTCCTTCCAGTATCCTCTGTAGAGCTGACTTCCTGGTAATGTATTCCTTTAGTCTGTTTTTGTAATAGAAAGGTTTTATTTCTCTTTCACTTTTAGTAGATAGTTTCATTGGGTATAATAGTCTGAGTTTGGCAGTCGTGCCTTTTCAGAACGTGTAATACTTCCTTCCAAACCTTTAGATTTAATAGTTTCCATGGTTAGTTCTGATGGGTTTGCCTTTCACATGACTTGGCCCTTTTCTCTTGCAGCTTTCAGTCCACCTTTCTTTCTGCCCCCATCCCATATATATATATATATATATATATATATATATATATATATATATAT
>CABHPP010136679.1:0-14510 GCA_902168425.1 Peromyscus attwateri
TGTATTTTATTTGAAGCCATAATGTACCCCATGAGAAGAAAAAAAAAAGAGTCATATGTCAGACAGATTTGGCTTCGGCTGGACTCCACTTCTCTAAAATGAAAGTTCCCTCCAAATATTGATTCCTCATACAACAACAATGAAAATCCTGCCATAAGGCACTCTGCCTGCTGGAGGAGAAACCTGAAAGATTACAGCTGTCTTGTCTGTGAGGTGACACAAACAAGAAATACCTTGCATGTGTTGCAGGGAGCCAACTCCGGTTGAGAACAAAGTCCTTCTTTACTAGGGCAGAACACAGCCACATAAAGACACAGGGAGTGGCCCGCCTTGATCCTTCCCCTTCTACTCCCTTCTCCTTTCCCTCCACAATCCACCTGCTGGTCCTTTCTCTACATACTATATCATATGCACAATACATGCACATATAAAGTACCTCGCACACACTCCCATGTATATACAATAGCTAGTAAAACTACCTATTGGGACATTGATAGAGTTTTTTACAGTAGTATTAATTTTTCTAATGACAAAGTCGTAAAGGGACTGAGGTGTAGCAAGTTTTTGTCTGTCCTGCCATCCAGTTTGCAAATCACCACACAAAGACTTCTTATTCATTATGAAATCTTGGCCAATAGCTTAGGCTTGTTTCTAACTAGCTCTTGTAACTTAAATTAGCCCATATCTATTAACTTACTTTCTGCCTTGTGGATTTATTACCTCATCTCTGTAGTGCCCATCCTGCTTGCTCTGGGTTGACTGGTGACTCCACTTTTCTTCTTCCCAGTGTCCTCTCTGCCCCCAAAATCCTGCCTAGCTATTATTGGCTGTTTAGTCTTTTACTAAACCAATCACAGTGGCATATCTTTACACAGTATAAAGGAATATTCCACAACACTGGGAAGATACTTCAGTCCTTAAAGTACTTGCCAAACAAGCATGAGTACCTGAGTTTAGGGCTCTAGCACTTGGGTAAATAGCCAGGCACAACAGTGTGTGTGTAACCGCAATGCCATGGCCTAGATACAAGCAGATCCCAGAGAGTTACTGGAAGCCAGCTTAGCTACAAAGATGAGGTCAGTAAGAAAAACAGTCTCAAAAACAAGGTGAGTGGTTACTAAATAAAATACCATCAGTCTCTGGCTTCCACATACATGCACATGTTCATGTATACAACCACACGTGCACACACACCACATTAGTTAAAATGAAGACATAAAGTAGTACATTTTCTGCATAAATTTACCATGTTAATCAGCTAGTGTTTTTTGTTTTGTTTTGTTTGGGTGGGTTGTTTGTTTTTTCTTTTTTGCTTTGTTTTGGTTTGGTTTGGTTTTGGTATCTACTGAGGGATTCCATGACCTCTAGCCTCAACAATTTTTCTGGCCATGTATTTCCATAGTGCTTACCTCCCCATCCCATCTCAATGGGTAAGAAGAAACAATACTTCAAAACAAAAAAAAGGCCCATTGAGCTTTGGAGAGCTGGAAAAGGAAATGATTGTTCCTGACAAGTTCTTTGGGGATACACATAGTTCACAGATGCATAAGGATCAGTATTTTTAAATTTTCATATGATATCATGCCCAAGTGAGGTATGCTACTGCTGCTGCTGTGCCATATCTAGTGGTGATGTGCTATCCCACAACCTTAACATCTTCTCAGCCAGCCACAGTGGTATGTGCCTGTAGTCCAAGCTAGTAAGAAGGCTGAGACATAAGGATCCAAAAAATTGGATGCCAACTGGAGCAATATATAGACTCCATAGAAAATAAATAAAAACAAAAAATGAACCATGTGTGGTGGCTCACAGTTCTATCCCCAACACTCAAGAGGATGAGGAAGGATTATCATGAGTCAGAGGCCAGTCTGAGCTATGTAGTGAGTTCCAAACCAGCCTAAACTGCAGAATGACACACTGTTTCAAGAAAAAACACAAAATAGGGAAAAGAAAACAAAAATGATCTTCTCTGACTGGCCAAGGGGAAGTGTGGCTCTGCCTTTGCTCCAAACTTCCTTTGTTTGTTGTGGTGATTTGAAAGAAAATGGCCCCCAAAGGGAATAGCACTATTAGAAGGTGGTCTTGTTGGAGGAAGTGTGTCACTGTAGAGGCAGGCTTTGAGGTCTCCTGTGCTCAAGCTTCACTCAGTGTGACACTTCACTTCCTGTTGCCTGCAAGATGTAGAACTCTCAGCTACCTCTCCAGCACCATGTCTTCATGCATGTCACCAGATCCCACTGTGATAATGAATTGAACCTCTGGAACTGTAAGCCTCCACCTCAACTAAATGTTTTCCTTTATGTGAATTGCCATGGTTATGGTATCTCTTCATAGCAATAGAAACCCTAAGATAATTGTGTTTAGGATACTCATCTTATGGACCAAGTACTCTAAAAATCACAAAATCAAACCTCTTCTTTGAAGGAAACAATTAACTATTGGGAGTTTAACTACGAACTGATGGAAGGAACTAACCTACACTGCCTTCTCTATGGTTAGAGACTTTCAAAGTCTATTGGAGTAGACTTTTTTTGTTTTCTACTTATTATTCAATGCCTTAAATATTCTGCTTTTGTACTGATTACTTGAAATGTTTTAGGATCAGGCAGTAAATAGTTAATGGAACAACCATATATCCCCCTCCTAATAACAGGGAACATCATGGAAGTGGTGGGGGGTGGGGGGGTCAGAAAAAAATGTAAGAACCAGAGCATAGTACAATGTGCAGGGAAAAAAAGCCTTCTGGATGTGTCATTAGCTGTTGCTGTAGAAAACTCACTTCACAAGGAAGCTGCAGAAGATTGGGCCCATCAATATGTCTTCATGAAGAAGGGCCCAGGAGGCCCTACCTTTCCAGGGCAACTACTGGCCATTCAAGCTTGATGGTGGATGAGTGTCATTTTTTTTTGTCAATAGTTTAACCATAGATAAGTTATTCGTACTCTGCTATGACCTCCCACCCACACACAGTGAGTAAATAATAAATTTAGTGAGCCACACACAAAAAGAGGACACTATCTGAGAGGGGAACTCTGAGAAGAAGGCTACCAGTGCTGGAAGGAGGGGACTGTGGGACAGGAGTAGAGTTTGAAAGTGTCAAGCATTCATTGTATACATGTATGAAACTATCAAATAATAAAATAATGGAAAAAGCATCAACAAAGCATAATGAACTGTAATAATAAATAATAAGAATAATAGTTATCGCCGGACAGTAGTGTCGCACACCTTTAATCTCAGCACTCAGGAGGTAGAGCCAGGCAGATCTCTGTGAGTTCAAGGCCAGCCTGTTCTACAGCTCGAGATCCAGAACAGACATCAAAACTACACAGAGAAACCCTGTCTCGAAAAAAATGAAAAAAAAAAGAAGAATAGTTATCTTTTCACTTCAAATCATAGTATATGAGACTATATGCACACAAGTAAGCCTCTGGGTATTTATAATAAAGAATTTTCAAAAATATAAACAAAAAAAAAGAAAAGAAAAAACCTTACTACTCTGGGTCACATCTTCTTTTTGCTCTTTGTTTGTTTGTTTGTGGTTTGGGGGATAGTTTTTAGATTTCTTGCAGACTGGTACCTGCAGAAACAGCAAACAAGCCAATTTAACAGCTGGACATTTTTCAGATCACCCCAATATTGGTTGTAGATACTTCCTGATTTTATTTGATAGTCTCATTCATTGAGTAGTGACTGTCTTAGTTAGGGTTTCCATTGCTGTGAATAGACACCATGACCAATCAACTTCTATAAAGAAAAACATTTAATTGGGTGGCTTATAGTTCAGAGGTTTAGTCCTTTATCATCATGGTGGGACATGATGGTGTGTATGCAGGCATGGTTCTGGAGAAGGGGCTGAGAGTTCTACATCTTGATCCACAGGCAGCAGGAAATGAACTGTTACACTGGGCGTAGATTTAGCATAGGAGACCTCAAAACCCACCCCACCCCCAGTGACACACCTCTTCCAACAAGGCCACACCTACTCCAAAAGGCCACACCTCCTAATAGTGCCACTCCCTTTGGGGGCCATTTTGTTTCAAACCACTACAGTGACATTTATTATATTTTCAAAGACACAATAATGAGCTTTATAAAAAGGGATTTCAGCTTGAATTATTTTCCAGTTACCTTTTTAAAAAGGATTTTGTGATATGCTCTGGATATAGGATTATATGTGAAGTTGGAAAGCTATGGTCTGCTTAAAGAGACCGTCAATGGAGAAAAGGCATATACTATTAAAAAAAACTAAAAGGGATTTTGTGGTTTTGAAAATATTCAAAATAGAAATAGAAGCTAAGCAAATTCTCATGAGCAAATGACCTGAACAAAACCAGTTATTTCTTTAAAGTGGAACAAAAATGAAGACAAAAAATGGAAAAAAAGAAAGCTTTGGAACCAGAGTAAGATTAAAAGAATAATTCACAAATAGACTACATCATTTTTCTCTAGGGTACATTAGTCAGATTATTTGATCTTTAATTGAGATATACAGGATAAAAAAAGAGTCCAATTAATCTATAAATGTTAATTGCCACCCAATGGAATAAATGTGATTTTGAGAATGAGATAAGCATGCCTCAGTGAAGCTGGCTCCATGTACTGAATAAGCAATCTCACTGACTCCAAGACAGGACGGGCAAGCACAGCAGGGAGAAGCCGACCTGTGACTCTCGGTGAGTCTACAGTGAGGAACAAGGAGAGAAGAAAGTACCCTGTGCGAAGCCGAGCTCCACCAAATGAGTGATGACCTTCTTAGCTACGGTAGAATTGGGGTGGGGGAGGGGCTCCTCTCAAAACTGACTTATTTGGAGCACAACTCTGAGTGCATTGCACTCTATACGGAGCAGAGTTTTCAGCTTGCCATCTTGTTTTGTGGGGGAAACACATTAGTGAAATTGATTAGACGCCCCCCGCCCCCTCTCAACTTTACTCTCCATTAGCAACACTCAGCAGTGGATCAACCAGTGGAAGGAGGTACCAGAAAGATGACAAGAAGCTCCAGGCAGCCTCATCACAGCAGCTGGATCACACTAAATCCTGAATCAGAATGTCTCTCATATGCTTGGCTTTTTTCAGTTTATGGCTTACTATGAAATGAAACACCCGTACTTAAAAAAAAAAATCACAGCGAAGACAAGTATTACTTGGATTTGTCCCCAAGTGAACACCCTAGCTAATAATATGAGGAGAGAATATTACATGAAATCCAGAAGGCCATGCATGACCACCATGCCTTCCTTCCCTCAAACATAAATGAATATCTTGACATTTAAGCTAATCATAGCTACCACTCCATATTTAGATTATATGTGGGGGTGTGTTGTGAGTATGTGTGTAGGCACACATATGTGTACAGGAGTGTATGTATGTGTGTGTGTGTCTAAGGCTGGCATCAAGAGTCTTCCTCGGGACCTTATTCATTGAGGGGGGTATCACCATTGAGCCCAGAGCTTGTTTCTCTAGCCGGCTTGCTCTGAGAATCCACTGTTTCCACCTTCAAATGCTGGAATGGCAAGCAGGCTACCATGTCCACTCAGCATTTACTTTGGTCTTGGGAATCTGACCTCTGGACATGATTGTGTGGTAAGTGCTTTATACACCAAGCCATTTCCCCACCACCCTATGCTACCCTTGAAACATATGAGAAACTAAGCACGCATCTGTAAACACTATCACCTTAGGGTTTTCATTGCTGAGAAGAGACACCATGACCATGGCAATTCTTATAAAGAAAACATTTAATTGAGGTGGCTCACTTATAGTTTCAGAGGTTCAGTCCATCATCATCATGATGGGGAGCATGGCCGCATATAGGCAGATGTGGAGCGGAAGCTGAGAGAGCCACATCTTGCAGGCAACAGGAAGTCAACTGAGTCATTCTGAGGGAAGCTTGATCAAAACAGGCCTCAAAGCCTGCCCCAACAGTGACACACTCCCTCCAACAAGGCGACACCTCCTAATAGTGCCACTCCCTTTGGGGGCCATTTTCTTTCAAACCACTGTAACATATATTGTGGGTTTTTTTGTTTTTTTGTTTTTTTGGTTTTTTTTTTACTGTTTCTGAGCTTGACACAAATGTCATCAGATAGTTCATCTACCTTTGTTCAGCATTTTGCCTGATGACAGTGTAGTTATATGTTGCTTCTTTGGGTTTCACAGTTTTATAGAGTTTGGTATATAATAATACCATGATTTACTTTTCTGTTCAACTATTAGTAAACATTAACAAATGCATCATTAGGAATATTCTTGCAGGTGTGTCTTGCTCACTACATAAGCACTCATTTCTGGTAGTAGACCTGCTTGTCTCAGAGGATGAATATTTGCAAGCATAACTCATGCCCAACTGCATTCCACACTACTTATGCAATTTTAAAGCCCCTAAAGCAATGTATGAACACCCCCAAAGCTCTCTTCTGTATCCATTTAACACTGCCATGTCTGCAGGACTTTATGTGTTCTGGATAACTGCGCTTTGATGGCCATATATGTTGCCAAGATTTTTATCTACTGTGTAGCTTGCTCCTTCATACAATAGTGTGTTTTGAGAAGCTGGAGGTCTTAATTCATCTGAGTAAAGTTTACCAATTACTTTCTCTATGATTAGTATTTTTGTATGTTCTGTTCAAATACTCTATTCCCATTCTTATGTAAAATGATTTTGCCATATACTATAGTCTACAGGGTTTATTGGCTTGCTTTTCATATTTAGAAATATACATAAAATTTATTTTTGTACATGATTTGAAATATAATCCAGACTAGCATCATTTTGGGAAGGATTGTTCAATTTCCTCTACAATGATACCTACCTTGCTTTCCTGGGTATTCTAAAACAAAGAACTATCAACTGAATGGCTCAAAACAATGCAATTGCTAGAGGAAATGGAATTGTTGGCAGGGCTATGCTTTCTCCAAGGACTCTCGAGAAGATATTTCTTGCAACTTCTGGTAGTTTCTGTCAGTCCTTAGTATAACACACCAGTCTCTGCCCCCAAGCATCACACAAAGTCTGTGCACCTGGGTCTCTGTACTCTAAATTTCCTCTTATTACATGAACACCACCTTCATTGAATACAATGGCTCTCAACCTGTGGGTCTCAAACCCTTCAGAGTTCCCATAGCAGATATCCTGCATATCAGATATTTACATTACGATTCATAAGAGTGGCAAAATTACAGTTATAAAGTAGCAGTGAAGTAATTTTATGGTTGAGGTCACCACATGAACTGTATTAAAGGGTTGGAGCATTAGGAAGGTTGAAAACCACTGATCTAGTACAAGCCATTCACCACTGCTTGCATTTGCAAAGATTCTGCTTGCAAATGAAGTCGCAGTCACGAGTGAGCGGATTAAGTGATATCATTGTGCAGACTGGCTGCCACCAACACATGTTGTCTTGGTTTATGATGGTGTGTGAACACAAACACATAGGGATTTTATTTTTTAAGGAACAAAGGTGAGTGCTCATCACAGTTGTTAAAATATATACTTTTAAATTTTATATTCCATACAAAGTCATCCCCTTTATGGGTGAATACAAAAATATAAACTTTTGCTAAATGACTTTTTAGATATATTCTCCCATACTTAAAATTTTCTTTGCATGTGTGGAAATATAATCTCTTTTAAAATAAATGTCCATTTTAACTTACATTTTTTTCTTATGGAAGATAAAGTAACTGTTGTTCACATCAATACACACACACAGAAATCATCTTTCTGAATTAATATTTCTTGGAATGTAAGAGTTACTTATAATGATGCTAGAAATAAGACCTTAATCTTTTCAGTTTAGACTTGAGGAAAGACCTAGAACTGTGATGTAATTTGCCTATGATCACACAACTAAGAGCAAAGCCAGAACTTGTCCTATGACGCCCCCCCATACACACCCAACAGTCAATACAGCACACCAGTTATACAATACTCAATAAATGGCTTTCCCTCCACACAAAATTATTTGATGAATAAAATGCTACCAATGAACTACTCCTATGTTTGCTTTGACAATTTTCTTATCAGTGGTATCATCTATGAGCAGAAGTCTTGGTTGACTTGTCCATAGTTTTCCTCTCTAAGAACAAAATTCTTCATCAAACAGTGATTATTAGACTGAGTACTGCACTCTCCTTCCTCAGTAATGAAAAGCAGCAATGCAGGTTGACAGCTGCCATCACTCTCCTGCATGCTGCAATTTGTCATTCTGAAGAAAGTAAGAAGGCTTGGAGTGAAGGCGACAGGAACTCCTACTATGTGTACATCCCCATGTTTCTGTGTGTACACCTCCAGAGCATTTGTAGAGAGAGCTGTTCTACCGGTATTTTTGATAATAGGTTCCACACCTCCGAAGAGATGCTGGTATTCACTGCAGAGCAGTGAATGGAACGTCCTGCTGTCAGAGACTCTGCACACAGCTGGCTGCGACTTGCCTAGCAACAGGGCTCTAATGTGACTTTTTTATTTTGTAGCATTCAAGCCTCTAAAATACTTCCCAGCTTTTGGAAACCTTGTGTCTGTCTTACTGCATACCATATGATCAACACCATATGCCGACAGATGAGAATAGAAGGCATTGTGAATTAGACTATACTGAATCTAGGCTAAACCTGGCATGGAATAGAAAATGTTCATTTTGGACTATCTCATGTAAATAACAATTTGGGTAATATTCCCATATGAAAGTAGAAGACCACATATTTCTATCTTCCCATAAAAGAAGCAGAAGTAGGGGTACACACAGCTCCTTGCAGGTAAGAATCAGGTCTAAAGTCATCTCCGAATTTCTCCTACTTGACTTCATCATGACTTCCTAGGCTCAGCTAATTTAGTTCATCCTATGCTGTGTATTTTTCATGTGGCTCTAATCTTGAAAATGAATCCAGGAGCTGATGCAGAGGCCATAGAGGAGTGATGTTCACTGGCTTGCTCCCCATGGCTTACATAGCCTTCTTTTGTATATACCCAAATTTAAACAGAAGTTTGCCTCTGCCCCAAAGCTGCTCTCAAATAATCACTCAGAGGCTTAATATTACTTATAATTGCTCAGTCAATAGCTCAGGCTTGTTACTAGCTAACTTTTACACTTAAATTAACCCATATTTCTATTTATGCTTTGCCATGTGGCAGTACTTTTATTAACATGGCATGTTCAGCTCCTGTTCCTTCTGCATCTAGCTGATGACTCCTGACTCCACCCTTCTCCTTACCATTATCCTTACTTTGGTCTCCCCTCCTATATGTCCTGCCTGGCTACTGGCCAATCAGCATTTTATTAAACCAATTTGAGTGACAAATCTTTACAGTGTATAAGAGGACTATTCCACAGGGCCCAAGGACCAACTGTCTAGGGTAGCACAACCTACCATGAGCTGGGCCCTCCCACATCTATCATTAATCAGGAGAATACCCTACAGGTTTGCCAATAGGCTAATTTTATGGAGACATGGGTTCTCAATTCAGATTTCCTCTTCCCAGATATGTCTAGGTTTGGGGCAAGTAGACGAAAACAACAAGCACACTTGCCTGTGTCCAGCTCTGAATTCTGCAACGATTACCTGGAAAGCTTTAATAGTCTATATGCATCTGCCTTTCAAATTTCAAAGTTTTTGAACTTTTTTGGTAAGTATTTCTAAGCTCTTCTTAGGTATTTTTATTTGTAGAAATGATAATATAATATTAATATTATTCAACATCATACTAATGCTTCTAAAAAATGGTCTATATTCTTTTGAAGGCCATGATTCTTTTATAGAAATGCAGTTAATTTTCAGCTAAGGCAAAACTGAGTGGGAAAAAATATGAGATAGAACAGCTGAGCAAGTGAGTCCAGAAGAGAAAGAATTTCGCAACTGACCTGGATCTGGGAAATGAAAAGTGTACTGGCAAATTGTACTGGAGTATTAAACTCAGTGCTGAGTGTTTGGAAAAGTCTGTTTTTAATTATGTGTTGGCCTATATAATGCATACATATAAACCTATATCAAAATTACCAATTGAGTAACAAATAGCAATAATGAACTATGTTACATGAATTTTGTGTTGAACATCCAACTGCTTTTTGTTTTACTGTATGTTTCAGATATAATAATATTTAAAATGATAGAAAGTATCAACTTTATGTTGAAATAATTGAACCTATTCTCTGAATATGTTGATATACAATTATATCTCTGTGAATTCTCTTTCATTTATCATTCTTTTTTTTTTTTTTCTTTTCTGAGACAAAGTCTCACACTGTAGCCCAAGCTGGCCCAAAATTGACTCTGTAGTCTTGGCTGGCCTCAGATTCATGGCCATCCTCCTGCCTCATCCTCCCTAATGCTGGTATTACAGGCACGACCCACCATACATCCAGGTCCTATTCTTTCAATGAAAGCCTTTCTGTCCATCTGAATTCCCTGGGTGTGAGTCCACAGATAGATGCAAATTTTATACAAATTGAATGCAACAGAGTTTTTATTTTAGAGCTTTAAAAATACATAAAGTTATATATTATCTGGGAGACGTGCGTAATACTTGGTGCACAGGTCTAGAACAGGGGCCAGGTTGGGCTTGGAGTGCTTGCAACCTCACGAATCACCATAGGGCTCCAAAGCAAATAAGTCCTGAGTGTTTTAGCCAGGACGATGTCATAACAATCTCTACCAGTTTCCAGAGATCCAAGCTGAGAGTTGGTCCTTCCCAGGGAAAAGCACACCAACTGACTGTCCAGTGTTGAACAGTCAGGCGTGAAAACATACATTCAAGGAACATTATACAGACTGATCAGGTTTTATTAAGTAATATATACGTATGTCCAATACATGCATGCAATAACAGTGAATTAAATAAGAGGCCATGAATTTGAAGATCAGAGAGGGGTGTATGGGAGTATTTGGAAGGAGAAAAGGGTAGAAAGAAATGTAATTATATTATAATCTCAGAAATAAAATTTGAAAAGAGACCTAAGCTGTGCATAATTGTGTATGAATAGTATACTTACATTTATTATTTCAGATCTTTATGTGAATTATAAAAGTTCAGTTCTCTTTGATATCCCAGAAATCTCACTGTTGTACTCAAAAGTTCCAGAAGTTTGCCTGGCCACAAACCATTCTTCACCCACTGAATTGTGGTATGCTAAAATTTACTAAAAAACATAAGGGTAAACATGAATGTGAGAATAAGTGTTCTAAACAGAATTTAGGAGTGACATCTATTTTAATGACAGACTTGGGCTTTAAAAAAGTTTGTCACCCAGTCACCCAATATTGAGAATCATTGAATTGACCATCAGATTTGCACTTTTAGCAGCAATTCTGGAAATGTAAGTAACCAAGATCTAAAGAATATTGGTTGGTCAAGTGGCTTTCCATCTCAAACATCCTTGCTGGACCTGTAGATTGTGGCTGCCTGTGTCTGATACTCTTCACTTGTGAAAGGGGGACACTTCTAAGCACAGGTCATAAGCCAGTGTGCACAGCTACAAAATAAATCACAGTCCCTGTCATGTGCTAGGCTCTGAGTAAGGAGCAGATTTTTTTCTGGGATCACATTTTCTAAAACTTTAAAACAAAACAAAACAAAACAAAAAATCTTTGGGTAAGCATTAGTAGATAGGTACTCACAAAGAAGTAAGGAGTGAATGCAGGTAACAATACTTGCACCTAGAACTGTGGAAATCAATCCAAAAATAAATCTATTGTGGCAGTTACTGAAGATCGTCGGCACTACTGCCATTGACTTTGTCCTAAGAGTTCATCCTCATGAAATCTCTATTTATGATAAGAATTCTGACAGACATTTCATTCCTAGCCTTGCTCAGTCTGCCTTGAGGAAGCCTGAAGCCAGTACAGCCATTGGAGACCCCTATTCCTCCCCTGTTGGGTGGGATGAGTCCCATTTGAGAACAAATATTAAGGACAAGCCTGTGGGTAGTCACATGGTTGGTCCCAACTGGCATTGATCTCAAGGGACTCTTTTGAAAATAGTGTTATTTGTCATCTTATTTCAAACATAAAGGGGAAGCCATCAGTTTTATATCTCAGAAAATTCTTTAGCCCAATTCTCCAGAATTTTTTCCTGTGGTTGTGAGAAGAGACAAAAATCTCTGGACATGTTGAAGCTTTACCCACCCCGCCACCGTAATCCCATACCATCCCTGTGCCACTCCCTCCATACGTCCCCCTCTTTCATCCCTAGCAAGGGTCTTCCCTTCATAGACTGTGATTGGAAGAAAGGAAGCTGAGCGTGGGACAGGAAGGGTAGGCAGTTGGCCAAATGTGGAATGAATGGCCGAGGTGGGTTTCAGGAGGTGGAGGGCTGCTTTTAAAGCAAGAGGCAGAGGAAACATGATTAACTAGACCAAAACAGAGACTTCTTATTTAACATCATTTCATTCTTGATTCTTTGGGAATTTCACATCATGCACCCTAATTCTGCTGACCTCCCAGTCCCCCCCTTATCCTCCCCTCACCCCTGCAACACTCCCCCCAAAAGAAAATTGAGAAAAGTCAAATCAAATCAAACAAACAAAAAAACCCTCTTCACTTTTCCATCCCCCCTACTTCTCCAGCACTTCTTCATTTGTCCTAGTGGAACTGGGAGCCACAATGTGTCACACAGTTTACCCTCTTGTCCAATCAGCTTTACTTGTAAATGTTCATTGCAATGAGCCATTGGTCAGGTCCAAGGCTTCTGGTTTCTGGCACATCATTATCACAGGATCCTCACCCAAATTCCTCTCAGATATCCCACAGCTACCCCGAGTCATGGAGACCCTGTGGGTATCGTTCCACAGGACCAGTCGCTTCATGAGCTCCAGCAGGTCCTAGATGCGGTAGATGTTAGGGTGGGCCAACCCAAGGCCCAGCTGTGGCCCTGGTTGGTAGCTGAGCTGTTTAGTCTGGGCACTGAAGCCAACCCCTCCCCCACCCCACCCCCCACCCCCCGTCAGGCGAGGGGCAGAGCCAGCTCCCCTACACCCATGCCACCAGAGTCGGTTCTCCCTCACCTATGGTGAGAGGTGGGGCCATCTCTCCTGAGTGTGAGGGTACAGAGGGCAGCTCTCCTATGAGGACCAGGGCCAGCTCTCTTACTGCAGTGTCCAGTGAGGGGCAGGGCCAGCTCTCACAGGGCCAGCATCACACATCCTTCCTATGGCCCTCTGAGGTGACAGAGACAACAGACATCAACACAGACCCCAGCTGTAGCAGGACCATGGACCCAGACATGGCCCTCAGCAGCAGCTCGGGCCTGGGCAACACCATTTCCCCAGGTGTCAGCGCAGCCCACTCAGATAGACACGGCCCAACAGAAGCATCACTCTCAGACACCAACACAGCCGCCGGCAGCAGCCCAGATCCCAGGAATCTGCATGGCCCTCAATGGCAACAGAAGACATGGACATCAACACAGTCCCGGGCTGCAGTAGGGCCACAGACCCAGACATGGCCCCCAGATACAGCCCCGGCTGGGACATCACCATGGCACTGGGTAATAGTATGTGCCATTCAGATCTGTATGGCTCTTGCTACAGCATGACCCTTGGGCTCCAATATGTTTGCGAGTGGCTGATCACACCCTGGGCAACCACACAGCCCTCAATTATAACAGGAGCCACAGATGTCTACTCAGACCCTGGCTGTTGTAGGGCCATGGACCCAGACATGGCCCTCAGCAGCAGTCTGGGCCTGGATGACACCAAGGCCCCGGATGGCAGTACAGGCCATCCAGACCAGTGTGGTTCCAGTGGCAGCATGGTCCTCAGATACCAATAAGGCCACAGGTTGCAGCCCAGACCCTGGGCTTCCATGTGGCCTTTGGTAGCAACATGGACTGTGGATGTTAACATAGACCTGGCTGCTGCAGGGCCATGGACGCAGGCTGAGCACTTGGCAGCAGCTCAGGCCTGGATGGCACCATGGCCCGGGGTGGCAGCACAGGCCACCCAGATCTATGTAGCACCAGTGGCAGCATGGCTCTTGGACACCTACTTGGCCACAGGTGGCAGCCCAGACACGGGGCATCCTTGTGGCCTTTGGTGGCAACATGAGCCATGGATGTCCACGCCATAGCCTACCAGGATCAAACCAGACATGGCCCTTGGCACCAGCCGGGCCAGACATCACCATGGCCCTGAGTGGTAAGCAAGACTCCCACATCAGCCTGTTTCTCACCACCCTTCACTTCTTCAGTTCTGCTTCTTTCCATAGCAAGTGAACCATTCAGATTCTCTTTCTCTCCCATTTCTCCACCACATACTTGTTTATCATGAGTCCTACATGCCTGGTGCTACAAGGTGCCAGGTGCCAGGCAGGCCCATGAATGTCTTCCAGCAGCCCAGGCCTTGAGGGCCCAGGCTGGCCTGTGAGTGGGTAGCACCTGCCTCCAAAATAGAGACTTTTGAGGACTGGGGGATGGGTAAGAGTGAATGTTATAAACATGAGGAATTGAGTTTAAATCCCAACACACAAATGAAAGAAAGAAAGAAAGAAAAGAGAGAGAGAGAGAGAGAGAGAGAGAG
>CABHPP010136679.1:14610-28049 GCA_902168425.1 Peromyscus attwateri
ATGGAAGGAAGGAAGGAAGGAAGGAAGGAAGGAAGGAAGGAAGGAAGCCTGGCATTGCCACACAGATCTTTAACCCTAGGGCAATAGTAGGCAGGATCTCTGAGGCTTGCTGGCTGCCAGCCTAGCTCTAAGTTCGGTAAAAGACCCTGTCTCAAAGGAACAGAGTGAAAAATGATAGAGCAGTTACCCATTGTCCTCTGGTCCATGACGCATGCACACACACCAGAGAGAGGCGGGGTGGAGGGAGAGAGAGAGAGCAGAGTTTTGAGAAATGTCCTTGGATCAGCTCATCCCTTTGAAAATCAAGAGACTTGACATTTTGAGGTAACTCCTCTTTGCAAGAATTGTGCTTTCTTGCTCATGACCACAGCTGGCATTGGCCCATGTGGATCATGGATTTATAGGTTTTAAACTTATCCCGCTGCTGGTAGCCACAGAAAACACTGTGTACCTGCAGTTGACCAAACCCAGCTGCTGTGGCTCTCACGCTCCTCCTCCTTGGCCTCCCAGCTCTGCCTGTTATGATGCAGCCAGGGCTGTGTGAAGTAAACCCACAGACTTTCAGGCCTCTGCTCTCAGTCAGGCAAAGGGGGCACTAATGGAAACTGGAGAAACAGGGTGACTGGATCGCTTTATGGAAGGTTCCTGCTTACCTCAGAGGGCTTACCTACGAGTCACAATGGTCCGTGGCACAGCTCTAGATACCTGCACTATTGCTATGGTTTCCTTATACTCTATCCACGTCCACACCTTTATGATTACTACTAAATTCTCCTCAAATGACCTTTTTGTTTAAGGAAGAGAGGTCTCTTAGCTAGAATTTTTAATGTTGTGATAAAATGCCATGTGTAACAAGCTTGTTCCTTTGGGCCACCAACCAGCTCCCAAATCATGATACAGAATCTTATTATTAGTTATGAATGCTCAGCCTTATCTTAGTTCTTATTTTAATGTTTCTCTTTATACATGTTTTGCTTGAGGGCTTTTTACCTTTCTTCCTTCCTTCCTTTCATCCATCCTTCCTTCCTTTCTTTCTTTTTTTCTTTCTTTCTATATGAATGTCTTTCTTTCCTTCTGTCTCCATGTCTAGCTGGCCTCAGGCATGTCCCTCCCTCCCGCCTTCCCTCTCTCGTTCTCTCCCTTCCTTCTTCTCTCCGGAGCCTAGATTTCTCCTCCTTTTTATTCTCTCTGCCCACAAGCCCCGCCTATCCTTCTCCTCCTAGCTATTGGCTATTCAGCTTTTCATTAGACCTATCAGGTACCTTAGGCAGGCAAAGTGAAACAGCAACACATCTTTACATAATTAAGCAAATGCAGCATAAACAAATGTAACATATCTTTACATCGTTAACAAAGGCAGCAGAAACAAATGTAACACATTTTTGCCTAGTTAAACAAATATTCCCCGACAGCCATGACCAAAAGCAACTTGGGGAGGAAAGGGATTAATTAAAGGCTTACATATCCTGGGTCGGTTGAGGGAGGCAAAGGGAGGAACCTGCAGTCAGTATCTGAAGCAGAGACCATGGAAGAATGCTTCTTACTGGCCTTTCCCCATGGTTTGTTCAGCCTGCCTTTTTATACCATCCAAAACCTAAGGACCTAAGGATGGCCCTGTTCACAGGGTGCTGGGCCCTCCCACATTAATCATTAAGCCTTATTGACTTGCCTACAGACCAGTCTTATGGGGGCATTTTCCCAATTAAGATCCCTCTGTCTAGGTTTTGAGTTAACAAAAACCAACCGGCACAGGAGGATTTGTTTTATTTAACCTTGGTTTTAGGGGACACAGTATGGCAGAAGACAGATGTCACTGGCAGCTGTGGCAGTAAGAGTATGAAGCAGTTCAGCCCCATTTCTACAGACAAGAAAATAAAGATGAATGTTTGTGCTCAAATAGCTTTTTCCTTTTTCTCTCTTTTATTGTACCCAGCCCACAGCCCATTGGATAGTACCTCAGATATTTAGGATGAATCTTTCCCCATTAGCTTATTCTCTCTGAAAAACTCTTCAAAGACATACTGAGAAGGCCTCAGTATCTGGGATATTCTAAATTCTATCAAGTTGGCATTGAAAATTAACCATTGCAAGTCCACCACATATCAACTTGACGTCCCAGCTTGTCATATCAACTCATACTATTCTAACTCCTGATAACCATAGGCTCATGGCCCTCTACCTTAAAATACAAAATACATTCAGTGTATCCTGACATTCTTACAATTCCAACACTGTTTAGATGTCCAAAAGCCACAGTCTTTTCTGAGACTCAAAACAGTCTCTTACCTGCAAGCCCCAACAAAATAAAAAAGTTACATATTTCCAATATACAATGACAGAAGGTAAAGATCCTCATTCAACACGGAGGATTTGGAGGAGGGCAGGGAAAGATTTGACAAAAATAAAAAAATAAAAAAAAAACAACCTACAAAGGACAAACACCAAATCATTTATATCTGAAACTTAGGACTCGTGACGGCATCATCTGCCCTTCAACAGGTTGGGGTAGCCTTTCAAGTTCTTCTGCTTGAAGCAGTTGTGGCCTCTCTCTGGACTGCTCCACCTGTGGCTTGCAGCTTTCCTGGGAGAACTCACACATTTCTGGTATCTTCAGTACCCTTGGGATCCAGTGAATCTCGGGCTTCACCTTCACAATTCCATCCACAGTCCACGTACAAGCTCTAGGCAGGTATCTGTCTCAGCTACACATTGCCTAGCCTGGGGAGCTTTTTTTGGAACCTTGGTGCAAGCCTCCATTGCCTCATAACTCATACGTTCTGCATGCCTACAAAACCATGTGAAAAACACAAACTTGCAGTGCCAGTTCAAGATGCAGCAGGGTGCCATGGAGACACCATCTTCTTAGGCATTCTTTTCTGGCATTCTGCTTTCAAACGAATTTGCACTTAAAACCCTGAAGACTTTCGTGAGCCATGTCCCTCAAGTTACCATTCTTAATGTTGTATGGCAGAATGGAATTTTTACTTTATTGATTTCAATCTCCTATACAGCCATACCGTCTTCATATACTTTGTCTGCTCTGTTTACAATTTTAACTATGCTAACACCCCCCCTCTCAACAAACTGTACATTATTCCCATCTTCCATTTTTGTCAAGAAGCTATTAGCAATTTATAGTTGCTGGGAAAAGGAAAATCAGTTCTCTTCAATGGAGTGACTTTGAGTATATCAACCACACCCCAGGGCAGGCTCAGGGATAGCTGGCCAACACAAATAGGATGCCATGGTTTTGGGTGTTTGTTTACTTGTTTGTTTGTTTTTTAAAGAACATGAAGTTGGGTGGGCAGGGAATGTTGGAAAGATCTGGAAAAGTATGGGGGGAGGAAAGAATATGATAAAAATATGTTGTATGAAATCCTCAGAGAACAAATAAAAACAAGAAAGGATCCATCATTTTTTATTGGTTCTATGATCTTTTGAAGTTCCAGTCTTCAAGACGGACTTGAAACTTTTAAAAGGAATTGTTTCCTTCTGCAACATCATAAACCTGGCCTTTCTTTGCTATTCATGTTTCTATCAGTATTCTGGTCTTTCACTCTAACCAGAATCACTCAGCAAGCCCTGTTGACAACATTCTAGGGTTTCTGCAATCCTCAGCACCAAACCCTTCCATGTTTCTCTTCCAGTGAATTTTGAAGACCTATGATTAGGTTTCATATAGCAGTAGCATCGACCACACTCACATTAATAGCTTTCAGTGTTGATGACTTTTCTTCTCAGTGACATCAAATGCTTCTTACAAACACAACTTAATGCAGGAAGGGTTTATCTCAGCCGGTATTTGGATAGATCCAGTTCATCATGATAAGAAGGACATGGTAGCAGGCAGTTTCATGACAGTGGGAGAATGTGGCAGTTTGGTCATATCTCAGCAGACCAGCAATCAAAGAGAGATAGATGCTGGCCCTTCTAAAATTATCTTAATTTTAAGATTCCAAGTGCTTCCTGGTAGGATTTTGATCAACCTACCAGCCATTCAACTTTGTCCCAGAATCTTATATCACAACCCCAAGAAAGCTAGTGTTGTGACTTGAATCTAAAGTGTCCCTCATGGGCTCATTTTCGAATGTTTGTTTCCCAGGCATTTGCTGCTTTGGGAGACTGCAAGAGGTTTAGAACACAAGAACTGGCTGGTAAAAGTAAGTCACTAGGGACAGATAATCTAGCCCTGGTTCTGGTTGCTCTCTGTTTCCTGGTCCGCCATGATGTTTAAAGCTCAGCCACATGCTCGTGCCATCATGAGCTGGGTAGTTCTTACCATGGCTTCTCTGATACGATGGACCAAGACCCTCTGAAATGATGAACTGAGACAAATCTCTCCCTCTTTAAGTTGTTGTTTCTGTCAATCATTTTGGTGAGAGCAACACCAGAGTGATGAATGCAGCTACCACAGTGAGGAAGAAAGGAGCCATGCGATAAAAAGGCACATGGTTTATACTCCTAGAAGATAGAATTATCCAAGTCAGAGACAAACAGTGTCTTCATGGAAAGAGCCCCAAAAGGCTCAATTCAATCCATTTCTGGTTTCATTGTCTCCATTGTTCCACCTTCCCTATAATAGAAATACTTTGTTACCCGTGTGGCTCCATCAATACCACTTTGTGTTCCCACTGCCTCTGCTTCCGTTGTTACTGAGGAGATGAGACTTGCCCATCTGGCTGCTGGGCCAGTCTAGATGAAATTTCTGTTGCACCATAAAGGTGTGGAAAGCCACTAGATGGGGAAGGGTAGTCCGAAGCAAGAGAGAATCACCCAGTTTTTTTTTTAATGGGCTTTGTGCTCTTTTGAAGCTCCAAGACTTCAAGAGTGTCTCAAAGCATGACACATATTCTTTTGGTTTCATATTACATAAAAGAATTATTTTCACCATGTGTGACAGCTAATCTTCCTTGTCAATCAGACTTTAGAATCACCATGGAAAGACACCTACCTATGTGTGTGTATGATGGTATTTCCAGAGTGGTTTAACTGAGGAAGGAGTATGCACCCTAAAAATGGGTGCCATCATTCCGTGGACTGAGGTCCAAGATTGAATAAAAAGGAGAAAGTGAGATACACACTATCATTCATCTCTCCGTGCTTCCTGACTATGGACAACGTGTGGCCAACTTGCCTCATTCTTCAGCCACCGTGCGGACTGTACCCCGAAACTGGGAGATGAAATAAACTCTGGCTCTTGTCAGCTGTTTTTTCATAGCCACAAGAAAAGCAGCTAATGCATACGGTCACTGTGGACTCTATTGCCCTGGCAAGTCCACACTGGGTACTAGGACAGGAGGCATCTTGGCCAGGGTGTTAGCTGGGGTCACTGGGTCACCTCTACTGTCCCATTTTTTTTTTCTGCTTCAGAGTGGGATCTTTGAAACCAAGGACAAAGCCATCAGTCATGTGTGAATTACAGAGACTAAACACCATATTGTACACACAGTTGGGACTCAGACCTTTTAATTAGATGAATGAATGGATGCCTAAATGAGAAAATACTCATTTGCTGAAAGAGTGTGGTAGCCTTCCACAGAAACTAGAAGCCCTGTTTTGCTATGCTTTATACTTCAAAACTTTTCATGTATCTGTAGCTAGAGTTTTCCTGCCTTGCCCACAGTCAGGACAAATCTCTCTCACCTGCCAGTCCCACAGCCGCTCAGACCCAACCAAGGAAACACAGAGACTTATATTGCTTACAAACTGTATGGCCATGGCAGGCTTCTTGCTAACTGTTCTTATAGCTTAAATTAATCCATTTTTATAAATCTATACCTTGCCACGTGGCTCATGGCTTACCGGCATCTTCACATGCTGCTTGTCATGGCGGCGGCTCGCAGTCTCTCCTTCCACCTTCCTGTTCTCTCAATTCTCCTCTCTGTTAGTCCCACCTATACTTCCTGCCTGGCCACTGGCCAACCAGTGTTTTATTTATTGACCAATCAGAGCAATTTGACATACAGACTATCCCATAGCATGTGTCACATTAAAAGAAATTATCTTTCCATAGAAGCTTCTTCAGACGGATGGATGGGTAGGTGAACAGCTGGACAGCCAGGTAGGGGTGTGGGGGGGATGTGTGTGTGTGTGTGCACATATACACATGTGTGCACTAATAATTGAAACCTAAGTCTCACATATGCTAAGAAAATTCTCTACCACTAAATTACACTCCTGTCCATCTTCATACTCACATTTTGTGAAGTGTTGTATCACTTTATTTTCTGTTACTATAATAGAATATCTTACCCTGAGTACTTCATATAAATCTAAAGGTTATTTAGCACACAGTTTTGAAGGATGAGCCAAGATCATTTGTTCCGTCTGCTTGGCTCTGCTGAGGGCCTTGTGGTAGATGGATTCACCCTGGAAAAGGCACAGGGAAGTCAGGGAATATGCTAGCTAACCATTTTTATAATCTATTCTAATAGAGTGAATGGGAATCCCAAAAAAACTACATTAATCCCACCAATGGACGCATCCGCAGTGACTTCTGTCTGGACCATACATCCTAAAGTGTTAGCATCTCTAGACATCACCAGGCTGGAACAAAGCCTCTAGCACATGAGCTTTGAGTGGACGTACTCAAAGCAGACCTACACCACAGCAGGTGTAGAAGCATGAAGCCTCTTTATTTTATTTGAACAGTAGTTTCAACAGTTTGCTTGTGTTTTCAATGACCGTTCTCTATTATCCTGAGGGATTCACTACTAGACATCTGTCACATGATTAGTTTCAGTTAGCAGGACTTTCTGAACAGTTTTGAATGGCTGTCTCCTCTTCCACCCAGCAGAATGTCACCGCAACTGCCTCCAACATAGCTCTCTGAAAATGACAGGCACGAATCACAAGAAATCTGAATACACTGGCTTCCTTAAAACTCTACCTATTCCTTAGCAACCGGTGTCCAAGCAGCATCTCTATTTGAGGTGTACTACACAGGATTAACAGGAAGAAAGCATGGGTGTCTGGTGTTTACAAAGAGCCAGGCAGTGTTCTATATTCATTAGATGTTTAAGTCATTCAGGAGTTACAACTACTCTAATGAGGAGAACAGAAACAGGAGACAGAGAGTGGTAAATAGTGTGCTGCAGGGAAGTCAGGAACCAAACACGGGCACTCTGGGCTGTCTGTGAAACCATCCCATTCTTGTGAGTCACAAAAAAAGGCATCAATCCCTTATGTGGTCAAACAAATGATCGCAAGCCCAGGGACCCAATTCTTAAATATAGAACATACACTAGTCCTCCAAAGGATTTTAGAGTAGGAAGTTAGAGGTCAGGCTTTCCCCAATGCAGTGATCTTTTATCTAAGTAAAGACATTTTGTCTAAAGGAAGCCCCCCATGAGTCTTGAGCCCTGTTGTAAAGTAACTTCAGTTGGTTACAAATGACCATTGCATGACCTCTGAGGGCCAGGAAAATCACATAAAAAGCAATCACAGTTCCTGAGCAGTTGAATATACTTGGTGATGCTCAAAGGAGATGTCCGGCGAGCAGCCACAGGGGCAGAGTGCATGGCTGGGGACACACAGAGGTGGCATTTTAGTGAATAGACCCAGGAACTCTGAGAAAATGAACTGGAACAAAGGGTCAAAGCTCAGTGTCCCTTCTTCCCTGTTCACAATGTCTGTGTGTTCTCTCCCCTTCTCAGGACAATAGTTATCAGACTTGGGACCCATGTCAATGCATTCATCTTAATTAATTGTATCTGCAAAGACACTGTTTCTAAAGAAAGCCATATTCTGAGATGCCAGGCAGACATGAGTTTTGAAGAACACTTCAACCGTGTTTGTCAATAGCTGTTAATCTTAGCTTACTACACATTAAAAAATAGCAGAGGTTCTGATCTGAATTTTACACTGGAAATTCAGAATACCAACATGCATCTCAGCTTCCACCAGGACAATATAAAACACACTGTTTGGTTTCATATGCAAATATAGAAGTTGTTTTCCTTCCCTTCTGGCTTCTATCAAAAGCATGTGTCAGAAGCTCAAGTGGCCGCCTAAAGTTCTTTACTGAGGTAGCGGCCTATACAGAGAGTGAACACTGCTCCAGCTGAAGCATGCAGTAGAATACACTTGGGGCATCCAGACTTAGCTCTATAATGATGATAATCTTTCCCTCCTGGGAGTGATTGCATGCTGCCTGGTTTGGTTTTCCAAAGACCACCTTTAGTCTCTTTACCACTTATCATGCAAGGGACTCCGCTGATTTCTTTAGGTAGTTCATTTACTCAATTAAACTAGAATATCACTGAGTCAAAGACTCGCCTAATTAGCTGCCATAATAAATCAAACACAACTAATTTGGTTGCTCTCAATGCCACAGCACTTTTCTTAAGGTCACTGCCAAGGTGGTTGCAATTAGCAGCCTATCTCCCCGAAGGAATAGCCCGGCCAGACTAAATTGTTCTGTGGTGGAGAAGTAATTTGCCAACAACCCGCTGTGTTGTTATAATGAAGAGCCTAGCTGGTAGCTTTCAGTTTCTTTGCCTCAATAATCTTTTCCTCCTCACTTTCCTTCTTGGTTTCTCGTTGTTGTTGTTTATTTTTAAACTAGCTCTTTGAACCAAAGATACGTCTTTTTTTTTAATCACAATTACTTATATGTTTGGAACACCAACTAAGATTGAATCTTCAAAGATATTTTAAAATTTTTGCATTGCATTTATTCATGTATTGCATGTTGTTGGGGAGGTGCCACCGTGTCCGTGTAGGGATCAGAGGACAGCTTTCCAGAGATGAGTCTCTTCTGCCATGTGTGCCCTGGGGATCAAACTCAGGTCCTCAGTCTTGGAAGCAAGCTCCTCTACCCACCAAGCCATCCCACAGGCCCTTCAAAAACATTTTTAAAATAGGAATTAGACTGCAACTATATATTTATTATTCCACCTCTGTGTTGTCTTAGACAAGCTGGTTCCTGGAGGAATTTAGTCTAAACCCAAAACGAATCTATTATTCCAGAAAGCCTTTTGTTGGAAAAGTACCCACAGGATTTCCTTTGAAGCTCCTCCCACCCCAATGCAGGCTCTCAAAGTTCTTCACTCTCTTCCCAGCCACTCCTCGTGGTCTTTCTCAGGTGCAAGCCATCTTCTTCCCCTTGTCAAGAGTCCATTCTCAGTCTTCAAATAGTCTGTCTGATCAGACTGTCCTTGGGGGACAGCATCCAACCCCTGAGCGTCATTTTCTAATGACTCACACCTCAGTACTAGAACCCAACATCTCCCCCATGAAATGGTTCCACCTTTCCACTGCACACGTGAAGCAGGCTGTGCATGTCCAAGGCCAGTTAAACTGGATGCCATCGTGTGTAAGACAAAGGAAGAGTTTGCATGAAAGTCTTTGGAAGCTGGGCATGATCATGAGTACACTCTGTAATCTCACTACTCGGGAGTCTGAGGTAGGAGGATTGTGAGTTCAAAGCCAGCCTGTGTTGCATACAGAGAACTGCCTAAGGGGAAAAACACTTGGAAAAAAAGTAACTGGGTTGGATCTATTAGACAGAACCACAGTAACAAAAATAGGGCTAAGATAGGCTTCATGGGCCTATCCTGATTTTCAGATAGAATGAGTGAGAAAGACATTGCCTGCCATAAGAATAAAATGGTATAGGAGAGCAGAAATAAGAAGGAGCATGTGTGAGTTACTGAGGACTGTCCCTGCTGGCACACAGAGCGTGCCTCAGGCATTAAGGGTAAAAACAAAAGAGCAGACTCTCCACAGGCCTGAAAACTGGGCAGTCCTACCATGGGGTGTGGTGGATTACACAGATCAGCCTCCTTGAAAGAGGGTGTAAGACCCGTGCACTAAGAAAAGGTGGTGACAGAGAAGATGTGACCGGCAATCAGGGCATGGGATGAGGAAGATGTCACAGGAAATGAAGAAGAATCAACAGGTCCCTTGGTAGGCGATACACAGCAGGTGAACACTAAGGGGCAGGTGTGATGAAGGAAAGAGAACTCAGGTGTGCATTCATTAGCAGCCTCGGCACTGAAAAACTATTTAAACCACCTTTAAGCAAATGCCTTGCTTTTTTTCCTGAGCATCCATGAAATAAGGGAGTTAGGTTCCCCCCCCCCCCCCCCCGCTGTACTGGATGCTGGTCCCCTGGAGCTGAATTACATTTAGATTTATTGTGGCCTTTTCTGCACCGCTGGTGGTCTACTACAAGTGTCTACCACACATCCCTTGTCAGGCTAAGAATTGCTAGCTTTAGAAGAAAACGCTGGGCGAAAGACTATGCCAAAGCATGATCACAAAGGCCTCTCTAGGTCCAATATTCATCTTCCAGTCAGCAGCTCGGCTATTTGAATAGAGGCCTATATAATTCCCCACATATATTTTGACAACTTACTTACTTTAAAAAGCAAATTCTTAAATGTAAATCCTGAGGATTCCTCCATACATGAAAAGTGACTACGGAACCATGATTTAGGATTTTCTAACTTTCATAGTTTAAAAAAAAAAATCTAACCATGTGGCCTGTTAAGAGTTTATATCCATGGTCTGAAGTATGTATTTTAAGGCTTGAAGGCACCTAAAAAATGGGCTTTTTCACAATTGTCCCCTCCATGGTTCAGCCACCCCAGCCTCATCCCTCTAGATATGAGGAGAGAAAAGGGAGTCTGTAATTAATTCTCAAATTCTGCCCATCTGCTTCTCAGTAAAGCTCATATCACCTTAGAAGGAAGCTGTATCAGTTTTTTTTTTTTAATTGCTGCTGTAGCAAATTACCACAGTAAAACAATGTGTTCACTTCCCATCTTATAGATCAGAACTCTGACAGGTCTCAACAGGCTAGTCTGTGTTTTAACAGAACTGCATTCCCTCTATGAGCTCCAGGGGGAATCCATTCATTTGTCTCTCTAGCTTCTAGAAATTGCTCTGTTCTGGCCTCCAACTTTAAAACATTCCCAGTCACACTTCCCTTTGACAACAGCTAGACAAGGCTCTCCACTTCTGGAGATCTATGTGAACCAATCGGACTTCCTTGGGTAATAATCTCCCCATCTCAAGGGATTTCTTCACTCTCTACAAAGATCTCTTGACATGCAAAGCAGCATATGTACACATTGCAGGGATAAAGACAACTTTGAGGGAACATTATTCTGCCCACCGTAGAGACAGTCGTGCAAACTGGTCTTGAAGAGAAGTTTGTGTGGTAGAAACACAGTGGGCAACAGAAAACGTTCCCAGTGAAATAGTTGAGGAAAGGATCACCTGAAGTATATGCACACCTGGTGTGTTTTCACATGATCAGCTTAGCCATTCCCAGCATAAGTGACTGAATCAAAGGAACTGTGAAAATAGCAAGCCACTTGGTTTTATTGTTGGTTTTGGTTTTGGTTTTTTCAAAGGCAGTTTTTTTTTTAAGATTTATTTTTATTCATGTGTGCAACCATGCATATGTGCATGCATGCATGCATATATGTGTGTATGTGTACGTGTGTGTGTGTGTGTGTGTGTGTGTGTGTGTGTGTGTGTGTATACAACATGTGTCCAGGTACCCCTGAAGGCCAGAAAAGAGTGTTGGCTCTGTTAAGCTAGAGTTACAAACTGTTGTGAGCTGCCTGCTATTGGTACCGGAAATGAACCCTGGTCCTCTGCAATAGCAGCAAGTTCTCTTAACCACTGAGCCATCTCCAGCCGTGAATAATTTTTCGTTGTTGTTGTTGTTGTTGTTGTTGTTGTTGTTGTTTTGGATTTTTTAAGTCAACACACTTCAAACTTAGGTTTATTGTTTGTTTGTTTGTTTGTTTGTTTGTTTTTTACACATCCAACACCAAAGCAAGGCCCTTTAGAGGAGTTCATTTGTACATAAGAAATCCTTGAAGGGAACACTTTAAAATTCCTGACACATTAATATTTGCTTATTTCAGATCATTATTTGAAACACTTGGGAATTCCTTTAACATATATTTCCACATCTTGATTAGGAAGAAAACTCTCAAAATAATAGTCCTAATGTCTAAAAACAAAAATTTTAAAGTCATCTTTTAGAAACAGAGAGATTAGCGTTGCCACACCAAACACCTCTGAAACTCCCTTGAAGCAGAGGCTAATGGCTCCCACTTCTGGCTAGTTTAGGTGTTTGGGAAACAAATGAAGAACAGGACATTGGGAAATACAAGTCCTGGGAGGGAGAGAGGCAAAATTCAATACTTCCTGTTGAGTGCTAGCCTCCGGAAATTGGACAACGCTCTCATTATCCCAACATCCTTTTCTTTAGACTCTCCAATTTATTTGAAACTCGTAAAATTGGACAAATGTCTATTCATTCTTGTTTCTTTGCATTTATAATTTGATCACATATATTTTCTTCACAGCTAAAGAATTAAACTGATAATGCAAATTGCATTATGTAATGTCCCAGTGTCTGGTGAATATCTAATAAGAGCGAGCACAGAGCTTTTGAAAATATGCTGTTGAAACCAATCATCCAAATTGATCTCATATTAAAATTGCAAGCAGAGAGCATGAGTCAGCAGCAACTCTGGTTTATCCTTTGATCCTTGTGCAGGCTCTTTCCTTTGCTTTCACTATTTTGAGACGTTGAGTAAATGTTCACACTATAGTCAAGTTAAGAGACTGCTGAGAAAAAAGAAAATTGTCTCAAGTTCCACCCAAAGCTATTGACAGTGCCAAGGGGCAAACACACTGTGTTCTTTAAATCATTATCAAAGCCTATTACCCACCAAAAAGCCATTGGGAGAGCAAAGGATGCATTTTGTCTTATCGCGGCCATTGAGAAAAGTCTGGGGATGCCTATTCTATGAGCTGTGTTGTAGGGCAGCAGATAGACAGAGGTATTCCAGCAGAAGCCAGCGAGCAACGGGACCATAAGAAGGTGACCAGGACTGACACCAGGGACAGAATGGATGACAGCTTGAACTGATCTCTTGAGTTCTTAAGATTCTAAGTTGATATCAGCATTAAAGAATAAACAAGAGTATTTTATAACAAATAGTTCATTGGGAGTATGATTCACACACACACACACACACACACACACACACACACACATACACACACACACACACACACACACACACACACACACACACACCCTCCCTATAGATAGTTAATTTACAAGACCCAGTGACTTTGGCAATGAGTATAAACACATGAAAGGGTCATCACCATCATGGCCTTGCAGTCCTATCACATTCCCAAAGTTCTTCAGAAGGTTTCTGGGAGAGCCTCTCACCACTTTCCAAGGCCATCCTACAGCATCACAGCATCCTACAGTGTCATGGGCACTCTACAACATCATGGGCACTCTACAGTGTCATGAACACCCTACAGTGTCACAGACATTCTACATTGTCATGGGCACCCTAAAATGTCATGGACATTGTACAGTGTCATGAACATCACCCTGCAGTATCATGGGCACCCTACAGTGTCACAGACATTCTACATTGTCATGGGCA
>CABHPP010136680.1:0-12685 GCA_902168425.1 Peromyscus attwateri
TTCTAGCCAGAGCAATAAGACAGCATAAGGAGATTAAGGGGATACAAATGGGAAAGGAAGAAGTCAAGCTTTCCCTATTTGCAGATGACATGATAGTATACTTGAGTGACCCCAAAGATTCAACCAAGGAACTGATACAGCTTATAAACACCTTCAGCAACATAGCAGGATACAAGATCAACTCAAAAAAATCAGTAGCCCTCCTATATACAACTGACAAACAGGCTGAGAAGGAAATCAGAGATACATCACCCTTTACAATAGCCACAAATGACATAAAATACCTTGGGATAACATTAACCAAGCAAGTGAAGGACCTATATGACAAGAACTTCAAGTCCCTGAAAAAAGAAATTGAAGAAGATGTCAGAAAATGGAAAGATCTCCCATGCTCATGGATAGGCAGGACTAACATAGTAAAAATGGCAATTTTACCAAAAGCTATCTACAGATTCAATGCAATCCCCATCAAAATACCAACACAATTCTTCACAGACCTGGAAAGAATAATACTCAACTTCATATGGAAAAACAAAAAACCCAGGATAGCCAAAAGAATCCTGTACAATAAAACAACCTCTGGAGGCATCACGATCCCTGACTTCAAGCTCTACTATAGAGCTACAGTAATAAAAACAGCCTGGTACTGGCATAAAAACCGACTTGTGGACCAATGGAATCGAATTGAAGACCCTGACATTAATCCACACACCTATGAGCATATAATTTTTGACAAAGAAGCCAAAAGCATACAATGGAAAAAAGAAAGCATCTTCAACAAATGGTGCTGGCATAACTGGGTATCAACGTGCAGAAGGCTGCAAATAGATCCATATTTATCACCATGCACAAAACTTAAGTCCAAGTGGATCAAAGACCTCAACATAAATCCAGCTACTCTGAATCTGCTAGAAGAGAAAGTAGGAAGTAGTCTTGAACGCATTGGCATAGGAGATCGCTTCCTAGGTATAACACCAGTAGCTCAGACACTGAGACAAGCAATCAATCAATGGGACCTCTTGAAACTGAAAAGCTTTTGTAGAGCAAAGGATACGGTCAACAAGGCAAAGCGACAGCCCACAGAATGGGAAAAGATCTTCACCAACCCCACATCTGACAGAGGACTGATATCCAGAATATATAGGGAACTCAAGAAATTAAACATCAAAATTCCCAACAGTCCAATTAAGAAATGAGCCATAGAACTAAACAGAGAATTCTCAGCAGAGGAAACACAAATGACTAAAAGACATTTAAGGAATTGCTCAACATCCCTAATCATTAGGGAAATGCAAATCAAAACAACTCTGAGATACCACCTTACGCCAGTCAGATTGGCTAAGATCAAAAACACTGAGGACACCTTGTGCTGGAGAGGATGTGGAGCTAGGGGAACTCTCCTCCACTGCTGGTGGGAATGCAAGCTGGTACAGCCACTGTGGAAATCAATATGGCGCTATCTTAGAAAATTGGGAATCAATCTCCCCCAAGATCCAGCTATACCACTCTTGGGCATATACCCAAGGAATGCTCAATCATACCACAAGGGCACTTGCTCAGCTATGTTCATATCAGCATTATTTGTAATAGCCAGAACCTGGAAACAACCTAGATGCCCTTCAACCGAAGAATGGATAAACAAAGTGTGGTACATATATACAATGGAATACTACTCAGCAGAGAAAAACAATGACATCATGAGGTTTGCAGGCAAATGGAGGGATCTAGAAAAAATCCTCCTGAGTGAGGTAACCCAGACTCAGAAAGACAAACATGGTATGTACCCACTCATAGGAGAATACTTGTTGTGCAACAAGGATGACTGGACAGCTACTCACAACACCAGGGAGGCTACCTGGATAATAGGACCCCAAGAAAGACACGGGGATCACCCAATGACAGAGAAATGGATGAGATCTACATGAACAATCTGGACGTGAGTGGGAGTAATGAGGGGCGAGGGGCGAGAGAAAGAGAACTTGGGGAAGCAGGAGATCCCAACTGGATCAATAACAGAGAGGGAACATAAGGAATGTTCATGATAAATGAAGACCACATGAGAATAGGAAGAAGCAAAGTGCTGGAGAGGCCCACAGAAATCCACAAAGATGCCCCCACAATAAACTGCTGGCAATAGTCGAGAAATAGCCCGATTTGACCTACCCTGGTGATAAGATGGCCAAACACCCTAATTGTCATGCTAGAAACCCCATCCAGTAACAGAG
The DNA here is from genome assembly GCA_902168425.1 of Peromyscus attwateri. Taxonomy (NCBI): domain Eukaryota; kingdom Metazoa; phylum Chordata; class Mammalia; order Rodentia; family Cricetidae; genus Peromyscus; species Peromyscus attwateri. The sequence goes on from CABHPP010136680.1 coordinate 2,226, forward strand.
GGAACTAGATGCAGATATCCATGGTGAGGCCCTGGGTGGAGCTCCGGGAGTCCAATTGGCAAGAAGGAGGAGGGTCTATGTGAGCAAGAGTTGTTGGGACCAGGGATGGATGGAATACAGGGACAAATGGCCAAACGAATAGAAACACATGAACTGTGAACCAATGGCTGAGGGGCCCCCAACTGGATCAGGCCCTTTGAATGGGTGAGACAGTTGATTGGCTTGATCTGTTTAAGAGGCATACAGGCAGTTGGACCGGGCCCTGTGCTCAGTACATGAATTGACTGTTTGAAACCTGGGGCTTAGTAGAGACCCTAGGCTCAGCCTGGGAGGAGGGGACTAGACCTGCCTGGGCTGAGTCCACCAGGTCGATCTCAATCCTCGGGGGAGTCTTTGCCCTTGAGGAGATGGAAATGGGGGGTAGCTAGGGGGAAGGGGGGCGGGACGGGAGGAGGGAGAAAGAGGGAATCTATGGCTGATATGTAAAGTTGAATTATATTGTAAAATAAAATAAAATAAATTCAAAAAAAAAAGAATGGAATGTCACTTCCTATATGAGACTGGTACAATGCTGATGCAAATTTAAATTTCTAGATTACTGAGAGAAATCACAAGAAAGACTTTGATATAAAAGGTTATAGATAAAAGGTCAATAAACTGTTTTTATGGTTTCTTATACCTGCAAATACTGAATTTGAAAGTTAATTCTGGTTGGTTTTCATCTTAAAAATGGCTAATGATTCTGCAAACTCCTTATATGAACAGGTATATGACTTAAAAATGTAAGCAAGCTTTAACTGTATGTATGTATGTATGTATGTATGTATGTATGTAAGTTGGATCCAACTGTGTGTATGTGTGCAAGTAATTACTGTTTTAAAAAAATATGTGTAACACCTAAGTACTTATGTCGAGTCTAGTTACAATGATGGACCTTGGAAGTTTTAAAATTGCCAATGTCAGATGATGATCACCAGAAACACCAGCCATAATAAAACAGACAGACCATGTGCTGCCAAAGGTAGGATCAAAGAGATCATCCAAGCCTCTAAGTAAAAGATTATGATGATGCCGTATTTTCTTCCCCTTAAACTTAAAAAAGGGTACTTTATTGTTGATATTACAGAAGACATTTGAAAGATCTTAATCTTTTAAAAACAGTTACTGAATCTGTATTTAATGCTAGATGAACTTCAACTTAAAAGCATTGTTTTTAATAGTCAGTCATAAATAATCAAGTTTCTTTTTAATTATAGTCAAGATAAATGAGAATTGATGTAATATTATAGGGATCAGTTTGCTCATTCACTCAGTCCCTTGCATATGTTTTCGGGGTTGAGCTTGAAACAAGTAATTGGAAACAAAGTTTGTCTATTCAGATACCTGTACAGCCCTCATACTTCAGAGATCTACAAAATATGGCAGTTAAATTGTGATCCAAAAGTTTATTATATCAGACAGGCTTTCTGCCTGGTAAAGGGTTAGAAAAGTTTAAACAGGGAGCGAACTCAGCCCATCATGCCCAACCCCAAGCTGGACAAAAGGGGATTAGGGACACACTCCGTTGTCTTAATGATTTTCAAAAACTTCTGGGAGATATCAATTGGCTAAGACCTTATTTAAAGATAACCAAAGGAGAAGTATGTCCCCTAGAGGATATTCTCAGAGCAGAATCCTTCCCACCTACCCCTCCTTGGTGTGCCAATTAATTATGCTGGGGATAAAAACTTCCACACGATACTTTGGATGAGACCCTGATGTTATTATTATGCCATATGATAAGGAACACCCAGAATGGCTGTGCACCCGTAGTCCTGACTGGACCATCCTTGTCTGTACCTATATAGGGAAATTTGATACACAGATGCCCAGTAATAAACTTCTACAATTTTTTTCCCTTACTTCTTTTGTTTTTCTCAAGAATACCCAAATGGAGCCCATCCCAGATTCCCCTGTGCTTTTCATAGATGGGTCAAAATGGTAGGGCTGCCTATGTCTTCAATGGCCAAAAAAATGTTATGACAACTCCTTTCAAGTCAGCTCAGTTGGTGGAGTTATATACTACACTCGTTGTCTTCAAAAATTTTAAAGATTGTTCCTTTAATTTATATTCAGACAGTTGATATGTGGTAGGGGCTTTATAGGTTTTAAAAATGGTCCCAGTAATTAAACCTATTACTTCCACCTTTCAAATGTTCTCTAAATTACAAAAATTAATCTGACAGAGGTCATTGCCCTTTTATGTTGGCCATATTCGTGCCCACACAGGCCTGCCTGGGCCCTTAGCTCGGGGAAATGAGCTTGGTGGTTCTGCTACACATTCTATCTTAATTTCTCATTTGAAACATGACCAGGTAGCAGCTGCTCATGAGGCTCACCGCCTTCATCACCTCAATGCTCAAACTTTGAGACAAAGGTTTTCCATTACCAAAGAACAAGCTAGGAAAATTGTAAAAAGCTGTAAAAATTGCCTGATGCTCCTACCTGAACCCGATTATGGAATAAATCCCAGAGGACTTATACCTGGACAAATATGGCAGATGGATGTCACCCATGTTCCTTCTTTTGGTAAATTAAAGTTCATACATGTTACTGTAGATACATTCAGTGGATTTATTTATGCCTCCGCTCACAGTGGAGAAGCCACCAGAGATGTTATCAATCGTATGTTACATGTTTTCACAGTGCTGGGTCAGCCAAAATGTATAAAAACTGATAATGGCCCGGGATATACTAGTAATAAATTTAAACACTTTTGTTTACAATTAGGAATTAAACACATCACTGGAATACCCTATAACCCTCAAGGCCTCAGGTATTGTGGAGAGAGCTCACCAACCTTTAAAAAATACTCTTAATAAACTCAGCTCACAAGAGATATTGTTTCCCCTTAAGGGAAACCAAAAAGTTCTGCTTTCTCATGCTCTCTTTGTGTTAAAATTTTTTGACATTGGATAACATTGGGAAATCTGCAGTTGAGCGACCTTGGCACCCAGAAACCAAACAAGGATATGCTCAGGCCCTTTGAAAAGATCCAATCACCGAAAAAATGGGGCAGCCCTGATCCAGTTATAATCTGGGGAAAAGGGTCTGCATGCATCTATGACTCCAAGGAAAATGGAGCTCGTTGGCTACCAGAAAGGCTGATTAAGACCTACTCTACACAATCTGCCTCCCTAGACTAAGGAAATAATAACTGTTACTTTTTGAAAAAGAAGAAAAGGGGAAGTGCTGTGGGATGTTCTGTATGACAAATATGTTAATAAAGCACTGATTAGCCAGTAGCCAGACAGGAAGTATAGGTGGGACTAATAGAGAGGAGAATTGAGGGAACAGAAAGGTGGAGGAAGAGACTGCCTGGAGCTGCCGCCAGGAAAAGGAGGATGTAAAGTACCGGTAAGCCACAAGCCGTGTGGCAAAGTAGAGATTAATAGAAATGGGCTAAATATAAGAGTAAGAGCTAGACAATGATAGGCCTGAGCTAATGGCCAAAGAGTTTAAATAATGTAAGCGTCTGTGTGTTTATTTTATGAATGGGTTCTGGGACTGGCAGGACTTGGGAGCTGGCAGGACTTGGGGGCTGGAGAGAAATTCTCCAGCAACAGTCCAGGACACAGCCCTGAGACAAAAATTCTTTTCTTCCCTTACAGAAACGCCTGCAGCTTGGAAAACAAAGGAAGCCACGGACCTCTCAATGGCGGGACCTGTTCGTCGCCGGCCTCGGAGAATCAACCCCTGCTTCATCGTCTGCTTACTACTCCTCCCCCTCTTTTGCATTTCCAAAGAAAGCCCCCACGCTATCAAAAAGCTTGCCTGACAGATTTTAACACAAACAGGAGAGGAGGTCTGGAGGGTTACTGCAAACCACGCCCCTTACTCCTGGTGGCTGCCACTCACTCCTGACTTCTGTCAGCTGGCTGTGGGATTAGATTTTTGAGACAGACCTACTATTAGCCAACACCAGTTAAATGGCACAGGAGGGTAAACATTTACAGACCACTGGTCAGGCCCTTTTGGAATACTTCATGGTATTAACTCTGCCGTGATGACTGCCCCAGGCTGTGCTAGTCCTACAGCCCGTTGTAGGTTGGCACAATCTGACTTCTATGTCTGTCCCAAGGACGGTAGAAGCCAAGCCATGGCTGCCAGATGTGGAGGAGTCGAGGATTTCTTTTGTGCTCCATGGAGGTGTGAGACCACAGGGGCAGCTTACTGGCAACCATCTTCATCTTGGGACCTTATTTCAGTTACAAGGGGATACAGTGAGCCTGACACATATAGCCGTTTCTGCTATAGTCCCGAAAACTGGGAAGCCCATAGTCATGGGCTATCACTTCCTTTAAACATAACTTTTACTCCCCAAGGCAAAGCAAATCAAGAATGGCCCTCGAGAAAAACATGGGGACTCCGCTGGTATCTCTATGGTGTAGACAAAGGAGTCATTTTCACGATCCAACTAAAAATAGAAAACCTGAGCCCAACATCAATGGGCCCCAATTTAGTTCTTCCTGACCAAAAGGTTCCCTCCAACCACAAGAAATGCCATCACCTCGTCCCTCCCCCAACCCTGCACCAAGCACTGTGACTAACATCATGGGTTCCAGTAGCAGCACTCTCCTTGTTCCTTTTGGGGGAACTAGGGATAGATTGTTTAATTTGGTCCAGGGAACCTATATGGCCCTAAATGCCACAAATCCAAACAAGACCTTGGATTGCTGGCTTTGCCTTACCTCCAGCCCTCCTTACTATGAAGGAATCGCCTTCCAGTCTGCTGCCAGCAACCTCACTTCCTCGAGCAGTAGGTGTCAGAATAAGCCTCTTAAACTGACACTCTCTGAGGTTTCTGGACAAGGTTCCTGTTTGGGCAAAGCCCCACCGACCCATAGACATCTCTGTAACGAAACCTTGACACCCTATAAAGGAGGATATTATCTTGAGGCACCCAATGGGTCCTACTGGGCCTGCAACAATGGGTTAACCTGCTGTGTGTCTGCTCAGATATTCAATCATTCCCATGAATTCTGTGTACTGGTTCAGTTGTGGCCTCGTGTCACCTATCATGAGGAAAGCTCGATTATGGAGTTCTTCAAGCAGAGGAGTAGATACACTCGAGAGCCTGATCTATGACCATTGCCCTCTTGTTAGGTATTGGAGGCATTGCTGCAGGTATTGGTTCCGGAGCCACCGCTCTTGTACAAAACAGACAGAAAGGAGGAGGTTGTGGCAACGCCCGCATTACTACCCATTCAGCATGTCTTAGTGACGGGCTGAGGATTAAAAAGAGAGACAAGACAGCAGCAGGTCATTCATCTCAGTAGAATGCCCTTCATTGAAGGAGGGAGGAGGCCTTAAATACAGACTTACAGTACAGTGGAAGAACCTGGGAGGGCAAAAGTTCCCTACAGATGTTTTACACTCTAGCATTACACCAATATACAGGATAAGCAAACAAGGAACCTCTGGTAAGCTGTTTAGGAGGAATGTAACCAGCAGGGAATTAGCATAGGGAGGACATCTGATCAATGTCAGCAAGCAAGGCAACAGCTCCCCAAAAATGGGGGCCAGGTCCAAACAGGAGGTAAGGGACAACATGGAGGAGTAGACAGAGGGGAAGCTCTGGTCTGGGTGAATTGTATCTGAGTACAATAAAAAAATTAAAAAATTATACCTGTAATTGATGTTTATTAAATAAACTATTACACATAAAAATACTCTAATAAACCAGTTAATACATAAACTTGTAAATAATAATCTTGGCAGTATGCACATTTTGAGAATATCCTTAGCTATTTTCTAGTAATGTAATTATATTAGACTATGAGTTACTTCCCATGGAATTATTCTAGGCTATGAGTTATAAATACATAATGGAATTTTATTATCAACTAGTTAAAACATCAAAGGTATCTTGGGAATTTGTAATCAACTTTACAGAACCGAGATGTTTTTAAGTGGTTATTTAAATTATTCTAAACTAGAGATTTAAGTGTGTTGTCTGTAACTATTTGAGTAATTGTAAATAAATGATTATTTATTGGATTATATAAACAAGGGAAATCATTTCTGGTCCTCATATTATATGAGTCCATGAGACATAAATTAAATAAATAAATAAATAAATTAAATAAATAAATAAATAAATAAATAAATGAATTGGAAGCTGGAGGGGATAGTCATGAGTGATGGGAACTCATCCCTTGTATTTTTGGCTGTGAGTATCGCTTTTAACGTCTGAGCTATCCCTTCAGCTCCCCCAAAGACCACTAGGGCATGTTAAAAAAAAACTATGAAGGTGGTGAGGGCTAAGGAAAACTTCTTACCAATCTTAGGGCTAGACTTTTTCTGTCTGAGGGGAAAAATAAGGAAACACACATGCTTTCTGATGGTGGTAAGTTTCTCTTTTACTACATCTTAGAAAAATCTCTTTCTCTGAGAATCTCTCTGTCTCCACATGATACATTCCACATTGTTACATTCTCCATAAATTCTTTTTTTTTTTTTTGGTTTTTCGAGACAGGGTTTCTCTGTGTAGCTTTGCACCTTTTCCTGTAACTCACTTGGTAGCCCAGGCTGGCCTTGAACTCACAGAGATCCGCCTGGCTCTGCCTCCCGAGTGCTGGGATTAAAGGTGTGCGCCTCTCCATAAATTCTCCACACAGCCACATACCTCTATTGCACAGTTACATCTACACATTTCTTTTCTTTACTTTCTCACATTCCTTCACTAACTACTACATCTTTCATTCACTCTTTACTCACTCATTCTCTCATTCATTCACTCATCCTACTCCCACAATCTTTTATTTCTCACACTTCTCCTTTCTCTCTGCCCATTCAGCTGCATCTCCTCACATACATCTATACGGTACATTGCTTCACACACTACTGCATCATTCACTCACTCTTCATTCACTCCCCCGCCCCAGTCTTTTCTATTCTAAATCTTTGGTCCCAGTTCTCTCTAGTTCCAGTTCTCTTCAGTTCCAATTCTGTCTCCACTCAGCTCCATCTCTCACTCAGCACACAAACACTGTCAGCTGTGCCCAGCTCTTCCCATAATTCTTTCACATTGCTCTGCACAGCCTCTCTCTACACTGCTCCTGCTCTCTCACAGCCAAACGAGGGACAATTATTAGTTTCATTTTCAGGGCCCTACCCATTCTCTCTCTCTCTCTCTCTCTCTCTCTCTCTCTCTCTCTCTCTCTCTTTATTCTGCTGGATATCATCTTTATTTTTTTTAATTTTTTTATTAATTTTACATAGCAACCACAGATCCTCCTCTCATCCCTCCTCCTAAGCCCTCCATATTCCCTCCCTGATCCACCGCTCATGTCCTCCTTCAGAAGTTCTCCCATTAGGGATCAGCTAAGCCTGGTACCTTCAGTTAAGGCAGGACCAAGCCCCTCCCTGCTGCATCAAGGGTGAACTAAGTGTCCGACCAGAGGTTATAGGATCCAGAAAGCCAGTTCAGACACCAGAGATAGACTTGATCACACTGCCAGGAGCCCCTCAAACTTTTTTTCTTTCTTTCTTTGTTTTGTTTTGTTTTGTTGTGTTTTGTTTTGTTTCTGGAGACAGGGTTTCTCTGTGTTGTTTTGGTGCCTGTCCTGGATCTCACTCTGTAGACCAGGCTGGCCTTGAACTCACAGAGATCCGCCTGGCTCTGCCTCCCGAGTGCTGGGATTAAAGACGTGCACCACCACCACCCGGCTCCCTCAAACTCTTAGCACAAGATAACTCACATAGGGATCCATGGTTTGATGCCTGAAGCAAACCAGCTTTAAATACTTCCTTTCTTTTGGGTTCTTTGTTCTCTTCTGATATTCTGGTTATGTGAAAACTGCACACTGTTCAGTTGCACACAGTTCTTGAATATTCTGTTCCCTTTCCTGATAGTCACATCCAGTTCTACTGTGGTTTAGAAGTATTTATTTTCTCAGTCTCTCCTCACCATGTCAAGTCTACCAAGGAGCATGTCAGATGGCTTCCCAGTTGGTAGAGCACTTTATTCCATAGAGGATAAAGTGTTTATTTCATCTTATGTAGTGTAGTCCATTTTCTTGGAAATCAGGGCATGAACTCAGAGCAGAAGCTAATGACTAAAGCTTTTGCTGGATATAGTAATCTGGGCTGCCATCTGTGGTCTCTTATACACTGTAGCACATGTGCTCAGGCTCTTTTGACTTAAGAGTTTCCATTAAGAAGCCAGGTTTATATTCTAATGGGTCTTCCTTTATATGATACTTGTTTTTCCCCTTGCAGCTTTTAATATTTTTTCATTATACTATATTTTCAGTGTTTTGATTAAATTTGATTTAATTATTCTTACATATATATGGAAAATATATAGATGCAACTTGCTGTGTGTAAGGATTATGTCCTTAATTACATCACCAGCCTGCGATGACAGCATCCCAGCCTAAAAAATGGTCATGCCCTCTTTGCCCTCTCTCTTTCTGCACTCTCTCCTTCCATATTCCTCTCTCTCTCTCTCTCTCTCTCTCTCTCTCTCTCTCACCCTCTCTCCCAATAAAGCTCTAGAAACGTAACTATGGCTCATGACTCTTCTGCCACTGATACATCCAGCACTCTTTTCCATCCACCATGCAGGAGCTCTGTCACTTAACCAACACTGTGTCCATTATATATTGCTTATATGTGTATGTTTTAGGTCTAAATACATGGTATTGGATAAACTATCAAGGTTCACATCTCCGGAAAAACTAATTTTTTCTCATAAGTCATGAAACATTTCTTATACATCATGTAGCAATGATTCTGCATGAGATTTTCCTCATCCAAAATAGCACATCAATGATGTTTTCCTTGCTCATGTCTTGTTTAAGAAGCCATAGTGCTGAGACTTCATGGACATAGCTTCCCTGTCATAGCTAGAAGACATAATCTTTTAGCAGATTTCTGGATAGTCCAATCCTTATCTATCTTTCCACCTCTTTTCCAGCTATGTTCACTGAAATGCAGGTGTAGTAGTTGTGTTGTAGATGTTTCAAGTGGGTTTAATAAACACGTAAATGAGGCTGCAATGTATGAATACTCTATCTCCTTATACATCAGTGTGTACCGACCTATAAATAGCTATTTATTACACATTAAATACACCTTTCTTTCTCTAGGTGAAATATTCATCATAAAGTTTCTCCCACAAAATAGAAAGTTTTCTAATTTGTTTCATCTATGTTATTGCACTTCAAAAACATATTCTTCTTTCCACCAAATCAAGTCATCACAAGTAGATATAGAGAATGTATACACATAAGGGGAATCTGTGTCTCCTAGGTTAGTAATGCATAATACGAATTGTTGTCTAATGGAATGGGGCACCATGCACATTCTTACCCACCTGTGTAATAACTGCATTTTATAAATTCTAAACTAGGTGGATGCCCGCCGGTGAAAGGAGGAATAGCTCAACCGCCCTTCGCCTCCTTTTGTTGGGCTGCCGCTCCTTCTGAATCATGGCGCCATAGGTGTGGAAAGGACTTGTAGGCGTCAGCCTCTTTGCCCTAGCCCATGCTGCCTTTTCAGCTGCTAAGCATCGTTCTTATATGTGACTAACAGAAAAGGAAGATGAATCACTACCAATAGATATAGTTCTTCAAACACTTCTGGCCTTTGCAGTTACCTGTTATGGCGTAGTTCATATCGCAGGGGAGTTCAAAGACATGGATGCCACTTTGAATTAAAGAATAAGACATTTGATACCTTAAGGAATCACCCATCTTTTTATGTATTTAGTCATCGTGGCCGAGTACTGTTCCCGCCTTTGGATGCAACAAATTCTTCAAATCTCGATGCATTGTCCTCTAACACGTCATTGAAGTTACGAAAGTTTGACTCACTGCGCCGTTAAGCTTTTTACAAATTAAATAACAGGACAGACACAGAATTGAGTATTGGAGTTTGAGGTGTCAAACACTCCCCCCAACATCAGTATTTATATTGCTATTTCAGAGCTAATTACAATAATCTATGGCTCTTGTTTGTACATTGTTGAAATCAAATGGTGTATAAGTTATCTGTGAAATGAGTCTTTGAAGTTTCGTATAGAGGGTTTTTTTTTGTTGTTGTTGTTCATTTGAAACAATTCCCATGTTTTGCAAAAGTCACTGTTTTGAAAACATTTCCCAGAAAAATGTTGGGATTTTTGTGATCATTTATTTTTGTAGATTTGTTTTCTTTTGCACTACAGGTTTTAGGAGTCCTGAAAATACCATGTAACACCTGCATTTTGCAGCACAAGAGTCAAATGGTCTTCAATTCTTATTAGACTGACTTCTTTAAGAAGACCAAAATGGTGACTTTGCAGTTTTTCTTAGGTCCCCTAAAGAGTGACTGTGCTTTTAGAGATACTTGCCATTTTTTACTTTATCAATGGTTTTTCTCCAGACCCTACTCCCAGATACCTTCTAACATTAGCTGTCTCGTTTCATCACTTCTGA
>CABHPP010136681.1:0-17215 GCA_902168425.1 Peromyscus attwateri
CCCCCCCCCCAACACACACACTCATATAGTTGGTAGGTTAACATTTAAATCACTACACTAAGAAAAATACTTTACCCTCCATAATGTAGGTGGGCCTCATTCAGTTTGGTCAAGGCCTTAATGAAAGCAACAACTAGCCAAACAGCTGGCTGCTGGGGTGGGGGTTGGGTGGGGGGACAATTCCACCAGCCATTCTTTCAGACTGAAACCCCCCTGACTGCCAGCCTGCCAGCCTGTGCTGCAGATTTTGCACTTACTAGCCTTGACACCTCATTTTGTCACCCATCCTCCCCTTGACACCTATTATTACCTTACCTCAAACATAACCTGAAGCTGTCTTCCCTGTGAATGAGGAAAAACAAAGACACCACTCACCGCTGCTGCCAGCCTGCTGCTACAATGCAACCTCAGGGAAAATTGGCAGCCAGCACTGGTCACACTCAGCATAGCAGAAAACCCACAATGGGGAGGAGTGGCTGAGAGGCTGCCCTTTGTATTACCCAGTGGAAGCCTAGCAGATGGAGGAAACTGGGTCCTCCACCCATTTCCCAGCTTGTGTGTGCAATTGGAGCTGCAGGTCGGAAGAGTCAGGTCAAGAAAATCAGAAAGCGTCGTCCCTGCCCCACACCTGACTGCTAGATCAGAACAGTTTTCTATCACTGACCCTGCTTGCAGCCTTGCAGCAGAGAGTTCCCCCAGATGGAAGGACAGATGACACAGTAGCAAGACCTTTATGCGTCACAAAGAGAGAGAACTTCACAGAAGCCTCTCTGGATCTGTAAGGTGTCCTGTGAGGCATAACACAGGAAGTATCTACTAGTTAGTACCCAGCTACCTTTTATGCATATCTATGCACTTATATCTGTGAGGAAATTTAATTTATAGATGATGCAAGGTGAGGGATTAACAATACCTTAGCTGGTAATAAAATAGAAAATTTTCAGTAAAAGAATGCTATAAAAGTTAAGTTACTATTACTTTTTTTTAAAGTGAGAGGAAACACTCATAGCAAGCAACATATATGCCAAACCAAACTCCTATTAGAAATAGATACTGGAACGTATATTTGACCTAAAAAAAGGCTCCTCATAAAAATATTGTAAAAATATCTCTTTTCCATTAAGCTTAGATGTAGCTATTTCTAAATTGTTTCCAGATATCCTACAAAACTTTATTGAGAAAAATTAAAACTTGTGGGGAAAATGCAATTTCATATACTTAAACATATTTAAATGTACTTAATAATTAATTACAGTTAATTGGTAACACATTGTTGATGGCTGTGCCACGGATACACAATATACTAGCTAAATACAAAAAATGAAAAAATAATAAAACTGAATGTCTCACATATATTAATCCTAATAGAATATATATCCACTTCCACTGCCCCTTGCAGCATAGTATCCTTAAACATACTCATGCCATGAAGCTTAAGAATTTGCAAAATAAGCCTGCCTCTGAAACCCTCCTTAAACATCCCAACCTGCCCATTTCCATCCCTCCCCCAGACCTTCTGTCTTCCAGGGAGCATACAGCCACCACACTTGGTGGGCACTCAGGAGATTACCTGTGTCTTCCTTCCCCCTCTCCATTCTCATCTCCTTAAGATACTCCCTGACCTGCCATTACCACCACCTCAGATGCTCCTCCTGGGACATGTCTCCACTTGTGATGCTGACCCCATGTTCCTCCAAGATCTGCCTCCACTTCTGTCCTTGGAGCCGGAGCCAGAGCCCTATTTAAAACACCTCCCTGGTCAATCCCCTTCCCCTACTTGCTGGCCTACCCATCCCTACTCAGCATATCTGGGATTGCTTGGAATCTGAACCCAAAAATACAACAAGAACTTCAAATCTGGACAAACTAGAGCCATTCTTAGCTAGGACTTCCAGGGCTATAATAAAATACCGCTAAGAAAATCACTGTGGGGATGAAAGTGTTTATTTCAACATGTACGTCCTGATAACAGTCCCTCATGAAGAAAAGTCAAAACAAGACCTCAGGGCTAGAACCTGGAGATAGTAACTAATGCAGACACCATCAAGGAATGTTGCTTACTGTCTTACTCTTTCTGGCTTGCTCAGAATATTTCATATGCCAGCACCACTACCAGCCCAGGGGTGATAACACCCATGGTTAGTTGGGTCCTTAAACATTAGTCATCAAGAAAAAGTATAACAGGCTTGACCATAGGCTGATCTGGTAGCGACGTTTTTATCAATGGATGTTTCCTCTTCTCGAATGACTCTAGCTTGTTTTAAGTTGACATAAAACTGCCTATCATGGAGTAGAGTATGAGTGCCCAAATCCAGAGAGGCTCCAAGACTGAAAACCACCAATCATTATTGAACTGGTCCACAACTGATAGATTGAAGTAGTAGACATCAATGGACGAAACACAGACCCAAGAGAGGCAATCAGATTTCTACACCAAGAAGCACCACCAACATTGTAACTACAGATTCACAGATGTCATCACAAGAACACAAACATGAACAACCATCACCATATGCCCCTTTGAGAAACCAGCACCTGTACTGTAATATTCCCTGAGAAAAACAATTTGTTGGAACTTTAGACTTCAAAATAGCAATTATGAATATATTCACAGACCATAAAGAGAATGACTAAATGACTCAATGAAAATCATAAAAACACAGTTAAATAAAATAGTAAAATCAATGTAAGATATGCAAATAGAATTTAACAAAGAAATATAATCACTCAAGAAAAGCCAAGCAGATAAAACTCAAACTGAAAAGCTCAGGCAGTCTAACAACAAGGTCAGAGGAAAGCCTCACCATCAGAATGAATAAAGTTGAGGAGAGAATTCAGGTCTTCAAGACAAAGCAGAAGTAATAGATAACTAATTCAAGGAAACGTTTAAATCTAAAATAACCATGTCACAAAATATCCAGGAAATCTGAAACACTATGGAAAGACTAAACCTATGTATAAAAGGTGTAGAGGAAAGAATAAAAACCCAGGTTTAAGGCACAGAAAATATTTTAAACAAATCATAGAATAAAATTTTCCACATCTGAAGAAAAAGATACCTATAAAGGTGTGAGAGGCTTGGAGAACACCAAATGTACAAGACCAGAAAAGTAACTCCCTGTGACACATAATAATCAAAACACTAAATGTACAGAGAAACCAACGAGTATCAAAAGCTGCCAGGGAATAAGACCAAGTCATGTATAAAGGAAAGTCCATTACAATAACACCTGACTTTTCCATGGAGATTAGGAGAGTCAGAAAAGCCTAGAAAGTTGTTCTCTAAGCTCTGAACAAACACAGATGCTAGCTCGGGTTACTATATCCAGCAAAACTATCATTCATAATCAAAGGTGAATGCAAAATCATTTCCTGACAAAAAATAAACTAAAGGAATTTAAGTCCACTAGTCTAGCACTACAGAGAACACTGAAAGGAAAACTTCAGTTTGAAAAGATGGTTAAGTACATTCCAGAGGATACAAGGAATAAATAATCCCAGTTGACTAAAAGAGGTCAAAGGAGAAAACAGAATGACAGGAATAGATACTATTCAATAATAGCTTTCAATGTTAATGGTCTCAATTCCAAAATAAGAAGACGTAGACTGACATTGGATTAGAATACCAAATGAATCTTTCTGCTGCCCCACAGAAATACACCTCACCATCAAGGACAGATATTATCTTAGGGTACAAGGATGAAAAAAGGTATTTCAAGCAAACAGAACCAAGAAGCAAGCAGGTGCAGCAATTTTAATAACTGACAAAATAGATATCAAACTAAAATTGATCAGATGAGATAGGGGAAGGACAATATATGTAGCATGAATCTTAAAAGTCTTATTAATAAAATCAAACCTGAGGCCAGTTTTTGGGGTGAACACTGGAAGATCAGAGAGACAGAATAAGCCACAGCTATCTCACCTCGCCGGATCCTCAGCTGGTCTTGTTTCCTCAGACTGGAGGCCTCTGAGTCTTCATCCAGAATGGGTCTCAGCTGAACTGCTGCTAGAAGCCTGAATGCTTAACCAGCCCAAATGCTTCTCCAGGCCAAATGCCTCTCCAGGCCAAATGCCTCTCCAGGCCAAATGCCTCTAGTTTCTGGTCCTCACGCCTTATATACCTTTCTGCTTTCTACCACCACTCCCTGGGATTAAAGGCATTGGTCACCATGCTTGGGTGTATCCTTGAACACATGGATTTCTGTCTCTGGAATGCTAGGATTAAAGGCGTGTGCTACCACTGCCTAACCTCATGTTTAACATTGTGGCTGTTCTGTCTCTGACCCCAGATAAGTTTATTAAGGTACACAATATTTTGGGGAACACAATACCACCACATTTCCTCTCTTTTTGTCTAAAATTAAAAAAGCTTATAACTAATACAAGAAAAACTATATCCAGTAAGTATATACAATATACACAGTCAAGATTACATTAATGATGTCTAGTCCATTAACATTTGTCAGATTCAGATAAAAAACTCCATTATATATATTAACAATGTCCAGTCCAATAACATCTGATAAGCTCAGACCAAAAAATTTTCATTACTTATCTTATTTAAAACAAGTAATTCCTTTTTTAAAGTAGATTCCATAAAATATATATTCATCAAAGGAAAAATCTAGCAAGAGGATGTGGTAAGTTTAAAGATTTTTATGCCAAATTAAAGGGCATTCAATTTCATAAATGAAACAATGTGACATCTAAAATCACATATTGATTTTTAATATGGACTGGTGAATTACTTCAATAAACCATTCTCACCAAAGGACAGATAATCCAGACAAAACCTAAACAGAAAAGCTATGTAATTAAAGAGATTCGTAAGGCAGGAGGACCTAACAGACATTTACAGAACATTCCATTCAAACCCTGAAGAATACACTTTCTTCACAGAAGCTCATGGAATTTTCTCCAAAATTAACAACATAGTAGGATAAAAAGAAAGTTTTAGCAGACAGAAGAAAATTAAAGTAACATTCTACATCCTTTCTGACTACCATGTCTTGAGCTTGGACATTGACAAAAAATAGAAACAATGGAAAGTAAACAAAATCATGGAAGTCAAACAACTCACTACCGAATGAAAATAGTGTCAAGACAGAAATCAAAAAGGAAATTAAAACATTTTTAGAATGGAATAAAATGAAAACACAACATATCAAAATATATGGACCACAACAATGGGTGTAGCTTAGTTCATACCTCTAAGTGCTTACATCAAAAATTGGAGAGATCCCATATAAGAACAGTAATAACACACTTAAAAGCTTTATTTAAAAAGAAAAGAAGCGCATCTTAGAAGAGTAAATGAATGTAAATAATCAAACTCAGGACTACACTTATTGAAATGCAAAAAAGAACAACATGGTGGATGATTTTTTTTGATATGTTCTTGGATTTGCCAGTATTTTATTGAGTATTTTTGCGTCAATGTTCATGAGGGAGATGGGTCTGCAATTCTCTTTCTTTGTTTCATCCTTGTGTGGTTTGGGCATCAGGGTAACTGTAGCCCCATAGAAAGAGGTTGGTAATGTTCTTTCTGTTTCTCTTGTGTGGAACAATTGGATGAGTACTAGCATTAGCTCTTCTTTGAAATTCTGGTAGAATTCTGCACTGAAACCATCCATTCCTGAGGAGGAGGGATGAGAGGGGAATCTGTGATTGGTATGTAAAATTAATAAAAAATTAAAAAAAAAGAAAATAAGAACAACAAAAAAATTGGAAAGACTCAAGTAATGAAGAGTTGATTCTTTGAAAAAAATAAAGATGGATAAACTTTTAGCCAAATTAATCAAAAGAAAGAGAGGAAGGAGCAATAATAATAAAATTAAATATGGAAAAAGAAAATTAAAGCAGAGAGTGGAAATTCAAAGAATCACAAGGACATACTTTATAAAGTAACATTCCACCAATCTGGAAAACCTAAAAGAAATGGATGAATTTCTTGATATGGAGGACCTGCCACAGTTAAATCAAACTAAAATTAACAATTAAAAAGATCCATAACAATTAATGAAATAGAAATATTAAAAAACTATGTGCTAATCAATAAAACTTCTGGCCAGATGGATTCAGTGTAGAATTGTTCCAGAATCACAAATAAGATCTACTACCAATATTCCTAAAATTATTCTGCAAAATAGAAACTGAAGAAACATTTCCATTTCTTTTTACAAAGCCCATATTACACTGAGATCAAAATCACACAGGCAGAACATCAACAAAGGAAATTATAGGTCAATGTCACTATGAACGTGGATGTAAATGTTCTCCAGGAAAATATTTACAAACTGAATACAAGAACACATCTAGAAGATGCACCACCATGATCAAGGTGGTAACAAAGTTCCTGGAGGAGAAAAGTAATTATCAATCTTAACCATCTATGAACCCTGCAAATTGTGACAATAACATGCCTGCAGGATATGTCCACACTACAACAGTGGCACATTGGTTATTGGAGTAACCAACCACTTTTTGTTTGAACTTAAGATCCACTTCATGAGATAAAACCCATACTTGGTATAGTTAATGATTCTAAGAACTTGAGAAAAGATAGTTCATGTACAATAAGAGAAAGCCTGCTATTATTATTCTGCTAACAGAACATAGCAATAAAATGACTCCTTAGAACATGTTGACATAACCATAGATCAGTGCATATCTTAACCCTCACCAGAGAAGCTTCTCCTTACAGAAGATGAAAACACAGAGACAAAGAATTGGAGAATATGCAGAGGCTGAGAGACTTTGGAGTACTTATCCCTCCGCTGAAGCTTTTGGGAACTTCATAGAAGAGGGTTCAAAAAGATAATAAGAGCCAGAAGTGATGGAAAACACCAAGGGAACATCAGTTTCCAGGCACAACAGGGCAGAAGCAGAAGTCAAAGAGACAAATTCCCAGCACAAAGGAAGAGAAATTGGCACAAGTTGCACCCCTAGTCAAGTGGCCATTCACAAATGAGAGTTTCTGTTAGAAGGAATATCAGTTTTCTTCAATTGCATGACACTGAGTATATCAAGCCTACTCCAGAACACGCCTCATAATCAGGAGTAGCTGGACAACATAAATCTGACTCTGCTTTTTTTTTTTTTAATTTCTTCTTTTGGCTTATGTGTTTTTATGAGAGAGAAATAACATGAAGTTGCATGGGTAGGGAGATGGGGAGGCTCTGGGTCAAATAGGATAGAAATATACTGCATGAAATTTTCAAAGAATAAATGTAAAAAAGAATTCGCATGAATCGGTCGTGAAAAACTGCTGTTCATAAACTGTTATCCATTGCTTCTGAATCACAGATACATCAGTAGCTCAGTGTTTTGCAGTTCCTCCATATGTAACTTCATGCAGCAACTAGCTTCTTGGAGCTGGAAGGTTTTCTCCAGTCCCACCCAGCCCTTCAGTCCCATAGCTGCTCATAAAATAATCTCTCAGAAGCTTATATTAATTATAACTGCTCGGCCATTAGCTCAGGCTTATTACTGACTAGCTCTTATACTTAAATTAAACTATAATTCTTATCTATGAATAGCCACATGGTACCTTTTCTCAGTTCTTCCTTGTCATCTTGCTTCCTCTGTGTCTAGAGGGTGACTCCTGACTCCGCCCTTCCTCTTCCCAGCATTCTCCTTGGATTTCTCACGTATCTCTAAGCTGCCTTGCCATAGGCCAGCACAGCCTTATTTATTAGCCAATGGGAGCAACACATATTCACAGCATATAGAAAGGCATCCCACAGCAGGCTGTGGTGCATGTGTAAGGAAATTTCTCAAGAATGCGTTTGGTGGCTAGGACTTAGGGAGTTATTATTGCCTTCTGATTCATAGCTGGAGTCCCATTAGTGACTTCTTGAAACCATCCCAGACAGCAAGGGTAAAAATCCTATCATCAAGCAGTATTCGTTCTCCATACAGAGAAATTGTGTTCAGTGTTGTTATTGAAATTCATAAGGATTCTATACTAAGCCATTTTATTTCAAGGTAAGATGAAGCTGACTGCTTTACAACTCTAGTTCTCTGATATCTGAGTTCTAATTTATATCACCTTCTGAACAGGGGAGCGGGTTAATTCAGGAACCCATGAACTTGTTAGCTTGCTGTCCAGTAGTATAAACTACCTTCTACAAGGTGGCTGGGGCTTGTACCATGTATCCATGACTCCCTGAGTATAATTCAACCAGGAAATTGTTGGCTAGTGGCAGAGAGAGTTAGATGCTTCCCTCCACTGGCCGTCACCAGATTTTTCCTCTGTACTGCCACGGAACCTCTTAAGTTGCAGCCCAGCATTAGGTGTTTCAAAAAGAATTTTCATTTAATGATAATAATACATGGAAAGGGTGTTTTGAAAGCTTAGTTGCTTTTACCTTGGATGGCTAACTTCTCCAGCAAGCTTTGGGAGCATGGACAAATCCTGCACTTCAGAAATATTCCAATAAAACAGCATATCATGTTAAACAACAATGTTGTTTACCTTACTTCCAGAAAAAAACAAAAACAAACAAACAAAAATAGGCAAAGGGTTAGACTTGCTGCCAAAATCTTCATGAATTTTGGTGTGTTTTAGAAAGATTAATGGATATGTTCTTCATCAGAATCATGTATATTCAACAGTTATTAGGATGCAGATTCCTGTCTAGCATGTCTGTTCCCCTCCTGCGTCTGTCACATCCTGGCATTGTAATAATGTCTCTAGACCACATTAGTCCAGCAAGTTCTGATTCTTGTGAGTAAGGTTGAACATACCCACTTTTCTCTCATGTATTTCCTTCATAATTCTTCATTGAAAGGCCAAATAACTTTTTATTTTCTATGTTTCCATTCTTTATTCTCAACAGTGATGTTTTTTTCCTTAAAATCTCATGTTTTCATAGTTATACCCACTGTGAGATCTACATATGTGAGAAAGGGTGATATTTCTGATCTGGAATATTTCACTTAATACAATAATTTCTAGCTGTATCCACTAACTTGTGAAAGTCATGATTTCATTTTTCCTTAAAGCTGAATAAAATTCTGTTATGTGTTATGTATTACTAACATATTTTCTTTCTCATTTAACAGCTTATGGGCACTGTTGAATGAGAAATGTTTCTATTGATGAAACACTTGCTCTCCAGGTGGTGCTGTTTGGGGAAGTGGAGCACCCTTGCTGGAGGAAGAAAGCCCCTGGGGTCGAGGTTTGAAAGTTCATAGCCTGGCCCCACTTTCTGGTTGTTTCCTTGCTTCTTCTTTGCAGGTGAAATGAGATTTCTCAGCTTCCTACTCCTGCCATGGTGCCTGCTGCTCACGGCCATCCCTCCCAACCATGATGTACTCTTATCCCTCTGGAACTGTACGTCAAATATTTTCCTCTGTAAGTTGCATTGGCCATGGTGTTTGATCACAGCAGAAGAAAAGTACCCAAGGCAACAGCCAGGCTACTTCCATTTCACAACAATTGTGTATAGTGTACCAGTAAACACAGATGTGCAAATATCTTTCTTTTCTGTAAACTTAGAGTCTTCCAGCTATACACTTAGGGGCAGTATTACTTTAGCTTACTATAATCATGTTTCCATAACATTTTAATATATTTCTTATTCTTCTTCGAAAGTGTTTATCTAAAAACACTTTTCTGAGGAATATTTATCTTTCAATACTATTTTTGTGACAATGTCTCTGTGTTTGTTTTGACTTTATTTTTAATTTTCCTCATTTATCTTCTGTATAATTCCTGAAAGACAACTTTTACACATCATACAGAATTGGAAAAAATTATCCATTTGAAATAAAATGATCAAGAATGAACAGTCCATTCTGAACCCAGATATGTATAACCTAAGAAAAAGTGATATTTAAAAAAAAATGCTGTCATTAAATTCAAGTAACAGAAACTTTAAGCCTAATAAAATGAAATGTGCATCATTGTTATTCATATGTGTTATTAAAAATAAATATTAGTAAAAGCTTTTGAGCCTGACTTCTAGAGAGTTGTTTAATTGAGAAGAGGTAGAAACAATCCTTCTCAGGAGAGTGGAGTGTGCATTTAGAGCTGGGAGCCACATAGTGGTGTATAACTGCACACTGAATCACGCACTGACCTTGAGACATGGAAGCTGCTTTGTCCTCCCAGAACCATTGCATGAGGCCTGCTGGCCATTCAGCCCTCCTCTTCTTCTTCCTTCCTACCATTCTCCTCTCAGCCTCTTTTCCTTAAACGGGGGAAACCTCTGTGACATCAATCAGTCAGTGCACCTGTATGTTGCTCCACATTGTAGAACTTCCATATGTGGAATCAGTAGTCACATAGGCATAGAGAAGCCTGTGAGGAATTCAAGGAGAGACGAATGGCATACTTAAGAAGCTTAGGACACGTCTTTGAGGCTGTTAGGCTATTCTTCAGGATGCTTTTGTAAACAGCAGTTTTCAGCTCTCACTCTTTTGTTACCACACAATGGTAACAAGAGAGTGGCTCTGGTATCAGGACGCACCTGTCACTCCTATTCTCTGTTCCAGCTTGTATAGACCATTATACACATAGATTACAATAAACCTCCAATTGAATTCTTTGACTAAATGTTTTATGTGTTTTATTTTCAGTTTATTAAAGTATTTCAAGGTAACCTGAAATACATGTTCTAATATATTAGAAATAAAATATTTTAAGATTATATATGTGTGTATATATATATATATATATATATACATATATGTACTTGCCAAGTATGAAGAGCAAGTAAAACTGATATTTTGAGTATAATGTCTCACAATTCTCTTATGTATCCATTGATAATAAATGAAGTACAGCAAAAACGCTAAAGCCAAAAGAAGTGGTCCATCTGATTGGAGCAGGAAGGAATTTGAAAGTAGAAATGTAAAAGGAAACTAATATTTATTACCACTACAGAGATAGCAAACATTGAATCATTGGGTGTTTAGGAAATATAGAATTAGGTTCCCACAAGCTTCTGGCTACTTTTTCAACACTGAATCACCATGGAACCTTGCTCCCTTGTACGTTTCCTTTTAAAAATACAGCATTTAACATATGTTATTGATTTATTACCATGGCCCTCTTGGGCAACATTGCTATGTATAACTTGGGTCAAGAGAAGGTTGTTAATGTGTCAGGAGACACCCTGGAGCCCTCCAATGCTTTATAACACTGGGCAGGGCTTATTCAGAATGTGTGGGTGTTGTTTTAACTATGAAACTTCTTAAACATAATAAATAAAGGTAGAAATTCACAAGTAGATACCTCACAGGAAGGGCAATTACTGTGCTGCATACAGCAAGAGAGCTGAATTAGAAGGCATAGCCTTGGTTCTCTTCAGGTCAAATATACATGTCAGGCCATGGGAGATCTGGAAAGTGGCTTAAAAATTACTTGGGGTTACAACTAAATTTTGTGGAGTAGGAAAATCACAGGTATTGGATCCAGAAATTAAGAAGAACAGCTGTATTGTTGATGAAATTAAAACACAGTTATTCTCCTATATGAAACTTTATCTATGATATAAGCTACTTCCTAGTTGCTGGAAACTGGACTGTGTAGGTGAGACAGCCCAAAGAACCACCCAGAAAACATGCTAATGGTTATTAGAAGTGTGGCAATGGATTTGGAAATATGAGAAAATTCTAAAGCATTGTGTTATTGTTATTGATCCACACCATTGAACCGTTATCAGCCATGGATTGTAGAGTACATTAGTCAGATTTCCATGCTAGAACACACTTCTCCAATTAAATTTCCTCCACATAATTTCAGTCGCAGGACAAATCCACTTTATTTTCTCATCTTCCATGCCTCACCTTTTACATTAATCCATATTGTTGAATTGCATCCAAGTTCACTTCAGAGACATACCTTACTGAAAATCATGCGAGCACATGTGTCTAATACATGTTCCTGACTTAAGTGATCACAACACAAGCTTTTAACAGAGTGGAATCTGAGATAGGGATCAGAGAATCTACAGTTGAAGCTGCATCTTTACTCATGATTTGGAAGCAAAGTTGGGCCAAATTTAAACGGAATGAAGAAATCCAGAGACTCTCACCCAACATGTGGGGTTTAGTTTTTATGACACAGTGTTGCTCTTCAATTTGAAGTTGCATAATCTTTCAAAAGGCATCACCTAGCAACATTTTTTAACTCTTGCTTAGTCATAGGAGTCATCACTGTATTTTCATTAGCATAAATAGTGAGTTTAGATCAGGAAAAAATTAATTTCAGATTGTTTTCATTATAGATATAGTTCAAAGATCAATTATAAGAAAACAGTTTCACCATCTAAACTCTTTGCAGAAAAATTTCTTCCTTTTTACTATTGATTTATGACTAAATGGTAATAAACTTAGTCCCAACAGCACAGGCTGTGGCATCCTTAAACAGATGACCTTACTGACATGAAGCAGTTTGTTTCCTGTTCTGTAGAAGATGACTTGCCAACAGAAAGATGCTGAATAGGCATCTCTGTGTCTTTGTTTCATTTCTCCTACTCATCTTTCAAATCACACACCCACAAGCAAGACCGCAGTACTGACTTGAAATGACTCATTTCTTTCAAGTCATGTTGGTTACAGATGTGAAAATGTGTTTGCTAGTTCTTGAGAGTTTTAATGAGCTATGAATGCTGATCACACACAAGCAATGCAAAATTACTATTCTCTGTTACTTCAGAGAGGATATTCAGTACTTATAAATATAATGCTTGCTCACCAGTGAACTCAGAGAGCACGACACAGACAGCAGCATTTAAGGCCTTGCAATCCTGCTGTAAGACCAGCTGGCAGCCACTTTGCCACAGAAATGAAAACAAAGATATTGCAACCCTTGTACTAAATGGTAGGGCGAGCCTCGGGGAGCAAAGCATTTTTTGTTTGTACAAGAAAATTGCTTGGTAGTGACAGAAATTCATTTCAAACCTTTCAGGAAGTGTTGTATGATTTCCCCGGAGATCTCTCCAGGGTCACTAGAGAAGGGGGAAACAAACCTGGCCCTCCTATTCTTGCTGGAAGGAAAGAAAATTAATATAGGGGAATTTGAGCTGTATCCATTTCACTCAGGAAAACAAGCACTTACTGGTAGAAGTACATGTTTTGAGATCCTTTCATCTCTACCCACTTCCTTTGACCAGCTCTGTTCCAAATGATAGCAAATATTAATCCTGGCCTATCATACCAGAAATGTATCTACTTGCTCTTCTTATAACATAAACTTGTGTTTGATTAATCAACAACATCAGTATTATTTTACTTAGTTACAAGAGTAGCTAGAAACTGAGTAAATGGCCAAATACATTCTGGTATAATTTTTTTGAGCTTTTGATATGAGCTAATAAACAGCTATATATAAATTTGATGGTTGCTTAAAGAAATTGTGGTATTTAAAATCTGTTACTAAGGGCATTTACATTTGACCACTGGATGGGTAACATTTCACAGTGACTATCAAAAAGCATTAAAAAAAACCCTCACAAGTAAAGACTATAATGTTTTAATCTAGAAATTATATTGGTAGCTATTAATTCTTAGAATATTTATCATAATAGTGTTTCGAGTGTGTGGGTGTATTTGTATGTGTATAGGCACACATGTATGTACCTATGCATGTGTGTGCACCTGCTTGTAGAGGCCAGAAGTTGATGTCTGGTGTTATTTCCACTCTCTGCTTTATATATTAAGGTGGGGTCTTTGAACATGAACACAGAGCTCATTTATTCGGCTATTCCAGCTACCCATATTGCTCTAGTTATTCCGTGTCCCTGCTTTTCACCCTACCTTCTTGTCCCCGGGAACACAGGAATTTTTACCATGCCCATTCTGTATTTCCTTGGGTGCTGGGGATCCAAACTTCAGTGTTCGTGCTTGCATGGAAAGCATTTGTTCATTTGAGACATTTCCCTAGTGAAACAACACTTTAAATTATTAAAGTAGTTACCATGAAAGCCACTCCTCGGGGAGGGATTCAGGTCAGTTCAAGCTCAGTGGGCTCTGAGCCCCTTGTCTAAAAGGCATGGATGACATCTTCAATAGGGACTTAGTGTCCTCTAGGGGGCAACCAAGGAAAATACCTTGTAGTATTTGGGGAGTCTCTTTGACAAGCTTGATCAAGAACTCAGAAGCAGACTTCTCATGCCTGCTGTTGGGGGTTTTGTTAGATGGTTTTTTGGCTCTTGAAGGCATTATTGTCAGTCTGATGAGGAAAGTAAGTGTAAACTATATATGTGCATTTACACACAGATATATTGTATTGTAGTTTTCTTTAGAGAGTTAATAATAAATTTTCTTATGATTTTTTTCAGACACTATTTTACTATTTTGCTGCTATTCTACCCTCCTCTCTCCTTCCTCCGTATTTATGTCCCTCTCCTTTCCTAATTAGAGCCTTTCTCTCTGTTTTCTCCCCATTTCTCCAAACAGATGATTTGTACACTGATATTCCATTCTCTATTGATCCTCCATCCCCAACACCAGGAACGGTCCGGTCCCTTTTTTACTTTCTGATGTTTGCAGTTACTCCAAGATATGTACTCTATCTGAAGATTTGGAGCTAGAAAACTCCTCATGAATGAAAACATGTGCTGTTGGTCTTTATGAGTCTGGGGTACCTAACTCAATATGCTCATTATAATTCCATTCTTTTACATGAGGACTAGCTTTCATGGAAGCAGAAGACACTGCTAAAGATTCCAAATGAAAGAAGCCACCAATAGTCTTATCCAGCTATGATGTCTATAAACCATGACAATGACCAGCATGCCATAATCACCCTAAGAGTACAGTAGTGGCATGTGTACCTTGGTAGTAACCAATAACTCTGTAAATAGACTTAAGATCTGCTCAATAGGAGCGATTTCATGTCTAGTACTGGAAACCTAGATATCTACCCAGGGCTAGTGAAGTCACAAATCTTGGAGAAGAACTTAAAACCACCCACTTTATTAAACCAATGTAATACATTCTAAATATTTGTCCTTATACCCACAGATAAGTAGAGTCCTTATCCCTTAGGAAGGGAACTTGTATTTTCAACAGATGAAGATAATTCCAGAAAATCACAACCAATCAAACTTCAGACATGGGGATCCTAGTCTCAGTGAATATATCCACAAACCCTCTCACATTTAAGGTTCTGGGAACATTTTAGAAGAAAGGATGGGATTGTAAGAACCAGGGGATTGGGAGTTTATTGTGAGATTGTGTCTGTTAGTACTGACAGAATCTATATCCAATATGTCTTACCAACATGATTGTACAAATATAAGATGAACAAAGATAATAACAACAGGCATGTTAAAGGGGACCAGGAAAGTCCATGAGGCATCAAGCCTTCAGAAAAAATTACAGGTACCTAAGGAATACTGAGAGCAGGAGAAAAATAGTCTTTCCCATGGAGAACATATCATTTGCTTATCTGAAACCAAATGGTGAGTCCTGAAAAATATAGCAAGTAGCAATAGGTTGTATTTATGTATTTAAGAGTACATATTTATATCTATGTATATACACACATGTATATGTTACAATGAAAAATTGATGAGAGATTTGAAAAAGAGCAAGAAAATGTACATAGGGTTTGAAGGGAGAAGAGAAATGATATAATTATGTTATAATCTCAAAAAGAAAAGAAAAATTAAAAATTTAAAACTCAAGTTTTCTAAAGAGACTATTAAAATATTAATCCATTTTAAAAGTAAAATACAAATAAAATCAGCACTGGGCCAGGTGTTGCATGCCTGTAAAACTAATTATTAGGGAAACTGGGGCCAGGGGATTTAGACTTCAAGAACTGTCTTGATTATTAAAAAAAATTCTGCCTGGGAAACTTTATGAGACACCCATATCTCTAAATAAAAAGTAGGAAGAGGAACCTGGGAATGTAGCTCACGGGTGTGCAGTACTTGTCTAGGATATACTGTCCTTGAATCCCTTGCTTACACTTCCATAGTTCTTCCAGTTCTGAGCATTGACAAATAAGCAGTCCCTACACCCAAAGCCCCGGGCTCAAAACCATCTAACTGCAAACGTAGAAATTACAGAGTAAAAAGACACAAAAACACAAAAATCCAAAACAAGTCATTCCTTTCAGAAATTACTAATTCCATAATAATGAATACCAATGAGAACAACTTAACTTTCTGACAAAAACTTTAAAAGAATCACAATAAATCTGGTTAAACAACTCTAACACCAAGAAGATTAATGAAATAAGGAAGTCAATGTAAGATATAAAAATAGAATTCGAGTAGAGCCAGGCGGATCTCTATGAGTTCGAGGCCAGCCTGGGCTACCAAGTGAGTTCCAGGAGAGGTGCAAAGCTACACAGAGAAATCCTGTCTTGAAAAAACAAAATAAAAAAAAAATAAAATTCAATAAAGAGATAGAATAAGTGAAGAAAAGACTATTGTGTTCTTGGATTTAATTTGCAAGTATTTTATTGAGAACTTTTCCTATATATTCATAAGGGATATTGGCCTACATTTTTGGGGGGATTGGGTCTTTGCGTGATTTAGATATCAGGGCAATAGTGGCCTCATGAAAAGAATTAGGAAATATTCCTTCAGTTTTTATTTTGCAGAATAATTTGAGGAGTATTGGAGTTAATTCTTCTTTGGAGGTCTAGTAGTATTCTACACTGACTCCAAATGTTGCTGGGCTTATTTTGGTTGGGAGATTTGTAACTACTGCTTCTCTTTCACTGAAATTCTTGAGTTAACTATTTAAATTGCTGATTTGATCTTGATTTTACTTTTGTAGGTCATATATATCAAGAAATTTATCCATTTATTTTATGTTTTCCAGGTTGGTGGAGTTTTTTGTTTTTTTGTTTTTTGTTTTTTTTTTTGAGACAGAGTTTCTCTGTGTAGCATTGCGCCTTTCCTGGATATCACTCTGTAGACCAGGCTGGCCTTGAACTCACAGAGATCCACCTGCCTCTGCCTCCCGAGTGCTGGGATTAAAGGCATGCACCACCACTGCCCTGCAGAGTTCAGAGTTTTAGCTGTGTCCTTATGAGCCTGGATTTCTTTAGTGTAGGTTGTAGTCCTTTTCATCTCCAATTTTATTAATTTGTATCTTCTCTCTGTGTCTTTTTTTTTAGCTAATTTGACTAAGGGTTTGTCAATCTTATGAATTTCTCAAAGAGCCAACTCTTTGTTACCTTGATTCTTTGTATTGTATTTTGCTTCTATTTAATTGATTTCAGACCGTAGTTTGATTTTTT
>CABHPP010136681.1:17225-28417 GCA_902168425.1 Peromyscus attwateri
CTTCTTCTTCTTCTTCTTCTTCTTCTTCTTCTTCTTCTTCTTCTTCTCCTCCTCCTTCTCCTCCTCCTTCTCCTCCTCCTTCTCCTCCTCCTCTTCCTCCTCCTCTTTCCTTCTCCTCCTCCTTCTCTTTCCTTCTTCTCCTACTTCTCCTCCTCCTCCTTCTCCTCCTCCTCCTCTTCCTCCTCCTCCTTCTTCTTCTAGAGTTTTACGGCCTGCCCATAAGTTACTAATATTAGTTCTCTCCAGTTTTTTAATGTAAGCACTTAGTGCTGTGAACTTGACTCTTAGAACCTCTTTCATTTTGTCCCAGAGGTTTCAGTATGTTTTTTTTTTCATTTAATTAATTAGCACCATCCACCATGTAAATACACTGAAGAAAAATATAAGCTATTTATTAGATGAATAAAACGCCTTTGACAAAATCCAACATCTCTTCATGATAAAAGTCATTGAAATACTAGGGATACAAGGAACTAGCTCAATGAAATAAAGGAAATTTACAGGAAACTCACAGACGACATCAAACTAGTTAACTAAAAGCAGTACCACTAAAATCAGGGACGTGACTCTTTCCATACCTATTCAATATAGTACTTGAAGCCTTAGCTAGAGTAATAAGACAACTAAAGGAGATCAAGGGGATACAAATAGAAAAAGGAGAAATCAAAGTAACCTTATTTGAAAACAATATGACTTTATACATAAAGGATTGTAAAGATACCACCAGGAAATTTCTACAGCCTCAAATGGTCCTTCTTGTTAGTTGTCCTTCCTTGTGTCCTCTCCATTACCCTCACTTCCATTCCCCCCTCTTCATCCAATTCTTCCAGCACAGTCTCTCCATAATATTTGGAAAGATATGCTTACCCATCATCTCTTATACATAACTCCCATGGTTAAATGGATTGTAACACACATATTGAAGACTTGAAAGCTAACGTCTAGGAGGAAACATACAATATTATTCTTTTCAGGTGTGAATTACTTCACTCAGAATGATTTTTTCCCAGCTCAATCCATTTGCCTGGCAATTTCATAATATTATTTGTTGAAAACTTTTGTGTAAATGTACCACATTTCCATTATCCATTCATCAATTGATTGACATATAAGTTCTTTCCAATTTCTGGCAATTATGGATATTTCAGCAATGGCCATGAATGAGCAAGTATCTCTGTCATAGGATTTAGAATCTCTCAAATACATGCCCATGAGTAGTAGAACTGAATCAGTTGGTAGATTGATTTTCAACGTTTTGAGTAATGTCCACTCTAAAGGGTCATGCAGAAAACCTGCTACTGTAGAAGTCTCATATGGGAAAAATCTAAATGGAATCAACAAATAATAGTGGTGATAGTTCCCCAACTAGATATTTTATGCCACTTAATAAAATCTTTAGTGTCAGCAATTGGTTATATTTTGGTGTATCTTTGGCCACAGGGGATTCCATGGAAACCTCAGCATCTCCAGCTACTGCCATGCCTGTTAGTTGTTCTTCACAAACTAATTGTAAGGCTCTATTGCTGATGACTATACATATGTCATCAAATACAGACAGGTTGAGCTGGTGCCTAACTGGGGACTTCACCCCTACTGACTTATGTTTGTAGTACCAAAAAGTACTCTGCATACTACCAGAGGAGAAAGATAATCCAGCTATAAACCTGCTACCCACAATGGTGACCTTCATGCAAAGTATACTGGTGCAATATAGTGGCACAAATTTGGGGAGTAATCAACCACTCTCTGATTGGACATAAGTCCAACACTATGAGATGGAACACATGGTCAACACTACTAGATTGTCAAAAGATCTGAGACTAGATAGGCCATGGGACTAGGGAAAACCAAATACAATTGTATAATAAAGGAACATTATAATAAAATGACTGTTAATGACATTTTGCCATAGCAAAAGATCAATTTCTTACTCAGCAATCATCAGATATGCTTCATTTTGCAGCAGTGATATTAGAACACAGAGACCCAAATCAGAAAAATATGGAAAGAGTTAGAGATTTTAGATTTTATAGCCCTTAGTCCTAAACAGATGCTGTCTTCTGAAACTTTAGACTCACAAATATAGGATAGATGATAAAATGTTTTTTTAATTTTGCCAAATACAATTAGACTAGATATTGTAACTGTAATTCTTGCTTGATAACTGTTTGTTATATATAATTTTACTACATTAAAGCTAAAACCTTTCTTTTTGATTAGATAGAAAAGGAGAAGTGCTGGGGGATATCATTCTATAAATATCATATCTATAAATATAATTATCATATCTATAAATAGCTGTTATTCTCATAAATAATCTGCTTTGGTCTATGGCAAGGCAGCTTAGAGAGGCAGGTGGGAAATCCAAGGAAAGAGACAGGAAAGAGAAAGGTGGAGTCTGGAGAGATGCCGCCAGCCTGCTGCCCAAGGAGCAACATGCCAGCAGACCAGTATAGCCATGGAAAATGTGGCAAAATATAGATGAATAGAAATGGGTTAATTTAAGATACAAGAGCTAGCCAGCAAGAGGCTTGCCATAGACTGTACAGTTTGTAAGTAATATTAAGACTCTGAGTGATTATTTTGTAAGTGGCTGTGAGTCCGTGGGGCTGGGTGGGACCAGAGAAAACTTTCGACTACAGTCCTTCCCCTCAAAGTTCAGGGATCTATGAGGAAATGGTGACTGATGACTCTAAAGAAACAGTGTCTTCCAGACACAACAGTACAGATGTACATATTACTTCACAGAGAACATGGCAGCATGCAAAATATCTGCACAGATTAAAGCAGACAAGGCCCCAGCAAAAGATGGGCAAATGATAACAAATCCCATGCTTAAAGAGAAAGCCACTTGTAATAGATACCTGCTGCTGGTAAAGGGAAAAAATGTTTTCTTCAGTGGATTCTCACTGAATATATTAACCACATATTAGGGTATGTCCCATGCCCAGGAGTATTCTGTCAGCAAAACAAACTCACTGGTATTATTGCAGACTATTTGTAATGAATTCCTTTTTAACATGCTTTTTTGTCTTATTGATATTTTGCTTTTATATTTTGTTTCCCATTTTTGTGTTTTTCTCATTTGTGTGTATGTTTCTTATTTATTTTTGTTGTTGTTGTTTGATTTAAAAGAGAGAATGAGAGAATGGTCTTGGAGTCGGGCAATTGGTGAGAATGGGGAGGAGTTAGTGGAAGGTGATCGTGTGATCAGAATATACCCTATGAGAAAGTGTTTTCATTTGTTCAATAGGCATGAAAGGGTTGGAAGAATGTTCTAGAATCCATGGAAGAGCTATAAGAGAAAGAGTGGATGGTGAATATGATAAATATATATAATATATTATATATGTTTGTATAAAATTGACTATAATAAGGAAAAATAGAAAAAAAGAAAGAAAAAGCCAAACTGAAAAGTTGCTAGAAATGGAACACTCAGTAAGTCAAATAAGTACCTCAGTGAAATATCTCACTAATACAGTAACTTATATAGAAAACAGAATATTGGAGCTAAAAGAAAGAGGAAAAGAATTGTATTTCTCATCAAAAGCCAATAATAAATTCATAAAAGTCCATGAATTAGACATGGGGGTGTTCAGAGACACAATAAAAACACATAAAATTCAGATTATAGCCATAAAGGTACATAAATATGATAAAAGTTTAGAATACATTCTCAGTAAAATCACAAGAAATTTTTCACACCATGAGAAAAATGCTGCCCATCTATGTTCAGAAAGTCAGGGAGGTGGAAGTGAGAAAAAAATTCTCATTTAGATTTTGTAACATTGAAACACATTATTTTATCAGAAATGTAAACTTGAATTTAAAAATTATTGCAAGGATAAAAATATTAATTCATGAAGGTAACAAACTTTCATTTTTGTTTTTAGTTTCTGTGTTGTATGTCACATTTGATATGGTATAAGCATTAGAACATTTTAATTTTGAAGTTCAGAAAGGTCATTATTGAAATAATTGAAATAATTCAGTAGGTTCTGATAAACATATTTAAACAGAATGAGACATCAAATTAACATTTTAAATTGTTTAAGTAATATTTGTTCCTATTCTCAGATCATGATTCACAGCTATTTAAAAAGATCCAGTCATCTAAGTTTAAACTCTTCCCTTAAATTGCTATGTACAACCAGTAATTTGTCATCTTTTAATTTACTTTCTTGAGTCACACTGCCCAGATCCACATGGTTTCTTCAGATAAGTCACTTCAAATAAAATCATCCAAGTATTGGACAACCTTGTTATGTGCTCAGGAACAAAAAAAATGTATGTTTAATTGGAGTGTATCATGATTTAGATATGAACACAGAAGGTACAAAAGCAAGTAATTCTTATATAATGAAAACTACTGTTAAATATAGAATGATGGACGATGGACTAGATACAACTCAGTCTTGCAGCCAGTAATGAATAGATGACTTATAAAGGGTTACCCACTGTTGCTGGAGAACTTCTCTCCAGGTCCCACCAAACCCCGCAGTTCCACAACCCATGTATAAAATAATTACTCAGACGCTTATATTACTTATAAACTGTATGGCCGTGGCAGGCTTCTTGTTAACTGTTCTTGTATCTTAAACTAACCCATTTCTATAAATCTATACCTTGCCACGTGGCTCGTGGCTTACCGGTACTTTACATGCTGCTTGTCCTGGCAGTGGCTGGCAGTGTCTCTTGCTCCACCTTCCTGTTCCCTCAATTCTCCTCTCTGTTAGTCCCGCCTATACTTCCTGTCTGGCTACCGGCCAATCAGTGCTTTATTTATTAACATATTTGTCATACAGAATATCCCACAGCAACCCACAGATGCCAAAAGAGAGAAATATGCTTTTATACATACACACATATATATATATATATATGTTTTATGTGAAAGATAAGCACCATCTCCACAGTCATTCTGTGTTGTATAGTGGTTAACAAGTCATTAACCCTAGGCAGCCATGAAACAGCAAGGCCAGTGTTCCATGGGATAATCTGCTCAAAGTCATACAAGTTGTCATCTGACACTGTGTGCATGCATTTTTCATCTGGAACCTAACTTGAGGTAAACATTAGAGAAACTCAGGATATTGGATGAAAATCTATAAGAATGTGGCTTTGAACTTAAGTATCTCATGAAAGTCAAAATAGAGAGACTTCTAGATTATATATTTTGTTATTCGATTATGACACATTGATCTTAAATTTGTTTTGGATTTAATACAAGCAGTTGTACAATAAGTAAAATTTTTACATATGTTTGCATCAGATGAATTTTTGGATTGCTAATGAATTTTCATATGGCTGTGTGTTATAGTCACATAGAAGTTATATGCTTAAGGGATAGAAACTATCGATTAGGCCTGCTAAAATTAAATCTGTGTTAGGTTACATACATATGCACACATACTGCTTTATTGAGTCTATGTATTTATAATTCTGAATAATAAAATATAACAAATTTCATCAAAATTAACTTATGTTGTTATATTTCTATTGCTGCGATAAAACATCACAATCAAAAGCAACTTAAGGGAAAATGGGTTCATTTCATCTTGCAGTTCCAGACAACAGTCCATCACTGAGGGAAGTCAGGGCAAGAACTCAGGCAGGGGAGGATCCGGGAAGTGGGACTTCAGCAGAAGCCACAGAGGAATGCTGCTGACTAGCTTGAACCTTGTGGTTTCTTACACAAACCAGGCTCCTTCTCCAGGATTGTGACTACCCTCAGTGAGCTGGGACATTCTACACCAATCACTTATTAAGAAGATAATAAGACAGCTACACAGACTTAGCTACAGGCCTATTTTAAGGAGACATTTTCTAATTTCTTCTTTCCATCTCCATATGTGGTATGTGTATATAGAATTATAGCATTGTATATACTAAATTTATATACTAAAAGCAGACACATATATGGTATCTGTCTTATACACACACACACACACACACACACACACACACACACACACATGACTCTTTAATCCAGCTTCATCTTTGTATACACAAACATCATAAGTGATATTATCATGGAAAATTATTCATCTACACGTGTAGCTAAAGTACATAGAAAACAGGCAATATTGTGCCAAATTTTTGGCAAAGTCAGTGTTCTGTGCGGTAATCTTCATCCAGAATGCTGAATTCTACATGCTGTATCATTAGTATTCTTTAGAACTAACATTTAAAAAGCTAGTAGATAGTATTAATATGCAACATAATACTATATTTTTGATGAACACCAGTGATTCGATGACAACTAAAATTGTGTTAGCATTATTTCTCCTGTGTGATGATTGTGTGCTAAGTGTTGTAGTACACCTGACATACCATGGTTCACTAAAATTGATATTCATGTTTAACAAATTGTCTAGAGCTAAGCACTATGCTTTCTTGAGATCATCTAATCAGTTGTTGAAAATGACCAAATCTCATGAGGAAATACAAAAGCTTAATAAGTGAAAAAGAATAAAATGCACTTTGTTCTACATTTGTTCTGAAATAAAATACTATTTATCAAGTTGCCAAGAACTAGTTAGTGTCTACACAGGCGGCTACTCACTCTAATCCAGATCATTCCCTCTGCCCTGTGTACATTCTGTAAACTCACATGCTGGAGTTCAATTTCTTATGTCTTTAAACTGACTATATTCTTTAATGTAAGAATCTAAAACTGACTTGAAATCAAGGTTCCACACAAATGTTGTTATGAATTATGTTGTAGAGAGTTGTGCTCCATTCAAAACAAGACATGTTAATTGTACCTTCACCTGCAGTTCCTCTTTTGAGTCCTGCTTCACTGAAGGCCCCCAGCAATCAGGAAGACAAGCAGGGATGAATGTACTGGTTCCTTTGGTGAAAGAGAACTTCATCTCCAGGGAGCCTTCAGGGTCAAAGGTCAAGGGTTATAACTTCAGGTTGTCAGGGTATGGATTAGTGTGTTTGAGGGTAGCCTTCCATAACAGAGAACCACCCACAGGCATGTTTGTACACAGGACTTGAAGATTTGTTGGTATAGCAGCATGAATCTCTTTATGCAAGTCCTGACAAGATAAGATCCTTGGCTAGCCATGGGTCTTTTCGGTAAACAAGTTCTCGCCCTCATAGAGCTTCTATTCTTTTGGAGAGTTAAGTGCCGTTGTGTATAAGTGACTATGCAACATTTTTGGAAGTAAAGAAAAAAACCAGTCATTAAGGATAGTAGAATATAAAAGGAGAAAGCAGGAATACTGGGACAGAAAGTTTCAAGCACATACTAGAGTGACAGAGATGGAGAAATCAGGACCTGGAGAAGGCCTAATTAAAATAAATTATTTATGCAGAAGTTACTTGGGAACATTTAATCTTGCAATACAATGTAATAGTTTAGTTTCTTGTGATAAATACCGTGACCAAAAGCAACTTGAGGAGGAAGGCGTTATTTCATCTTACAGTTTATTGTCCCTCATGAAGGGAAGCCAGACCAGCAGCCAAGGCAGGAAGCTGGAGGCAGAAAGTAAAGCACAGACTGCAGAAATAATTATAATGGAGTCGTTTTTCAAGGTTTGCTTATCTTGGTTTATTATTCAAATCAGGACCATATGCCTAAGCATGGGACTGCCCAGAATGGACTGGGCTCTTCTACATCAACCATTAATCTAGAAAATGCTGTAAAGACATGCCCATAGGCCAACAAATTGAAAGCAGTGTTTGAGTTGAGGTTCTCTCTTTCTGTTGACCCTAATTTGAGTCAGGTTGTCAAAAACTAACCAGCACAAATGATGTGTGGTCATTTTGAAACACAAACACATGTTTGTTAAACCATAAACGTTCCTTTCTTATTTTTTCCGAAGTTAATATCAGAATATAAATTACAACTTTAACAAAGTCTCACAGCACTCAAAAACATTCCATAACAAAAAGTTCAGTATCTCTTTAAATATTCAAAGTGTCATGACCATAGGATCCTGTAAAACTAAAAAAAAAAAAAAAAGTTAATTTTTTTTATTTCAAAAGGGAAATACCTTTCACAATTAAGCAAATCCAAGGTTTAGTTCTATAGCTCTAAAATCTCTATCAAGGCCTGCATCCTTTGTTTTTTTCACAACATTCTTATCTTCCAAGCTCCCACAATAGTTCATTAAGCTGTGAGCACTTCCAGACCTTCAAACTTCCACAATCTTGTCTATCACAGCAATACTCCATAGTCTTAGAACCAACTTTCTTGCTGCTATTATAAAACAGAGACAAAACACAACTTGGGGAGGAAAGAGTTTATTTTAGCTTACAACCCATTATCCAGGGAAGCTAGGATAGGCAGGAATCTGGAGGCAAGACCTGAAGCAGAAATCACGGAGGAATGCAGCTTACTAATTTTTTCCCCATGGCTTGATTAGTATGGTTTCAATCCAGGACCATGTACCTCAATATGGAATTACCAAGAATGAATGAACCCTCCCACATTAATCTTTAATCAAAAACATATTTACAGGCCATATGATGTAGATAAAAACATATAGAAATGAGTGCTATCCAAATAGAGGATATAAATCATCCAAATTAAGAAATTACAAAGCTTTATACAGAATAGACTATAAGTATTAATAAAGACTAAGTAAGGGTAGAACACCAGAAGGAAACTAGACCTTAATATTTGTCATATATCAAGGCCAGAAAGATGGCTCAGTGGTTGAGAACACCAGCTGCTTTTTGGAAAGTTT
This sequence comes from Peromyscus attwateri, assembly GCA_902168425.1. Lineage (NCBI taxonomy): Eukaryota > Metazoa > Chordata > Mammalia > Rodentia > Cricetidae > Peromyscus > Peromyscus attwateri. The sequence continues at coordinate 25,928 of CABHPP010136681.1, forward strand.
TTGGTACAATTCCTAGCACCCACATAGTAGTTTATAACCATCTATGACTCCAGTTCCAGGGGATCTGACTATCTCTTTACTCCACAGGCACAAGACAACAAAGGGTACACAGTACACAAGTCAAAACATCTATATATAAAAAAAAAGATGCGGTAGATCAAGGTGGAAATAAAATAGAGATTCCATGAAATGCCATAAGCTCTGCCCAAACCCTACTAGACAACAGACTTGATGACTTGCTTTGTGTTCGTGTAGCCATGATTCTAAATTCTTCGGCATTTTCTCTCTTCGTTTCTCCGATGTGACACATTATTAAGATTCTGTGACTATGGTGTGCTCTGTAGCTGCACTAAATCAAATAAACTTAGTTTTGCTTGATTAATGTGTTTTTCAGAAGCCTTGTGGGAGTCAAGGTTTGACAGAAGGCATTCTATCTGAAATTACATTAAGGCATCTTAATAGATGAGCATTATCTGAAACCTGGCTTCTGTGTTTTCAGTGAATTTGCAGGAAGGAGATTGGCATGGTAAATATTTCTCTAATTGTGTACAAGACCAGTAACTCAAATCCCTTTTTGTCATGAAATCAAACACCACGTCCGTAACAACGTTGCAGAGCAAAGCCAGTGATGCTAGATCTCCACTATGAAAATCCATGGTACCAGATGCACATGCTTTCCCAATTGATAGTTCACAGATAAAGGATTTCCAACCTCTTTACAGATTACTAGGGAATTACTTTAATATTTTCAAATAGCATTTTTATAAACTGAAAGGCAAATAAAAATTTAATATGTTACATATTATGATATATTGCAGCTGAAAATGAGCTGAATTTCAAGCTTCTCAAATATTTCTTCTTGAGTGGTCACTAAGATTTAAGGCCCAGCTGCATTTTTGTTCTGAGAGAATGAAATTAGTCTGTACTGACAGAAATAAGAGGACAAGAAGTAACACATTTCTGCCTTTTACACACTTTCTGCTTCACAGTGAAGGAATTCATAATGGTAGTATAACGTATGACATCTCATTTATTATTACATCTTTTCCTGGTTTCTTTAAATCTCTTACTTTTTTTCACATATGTTTTATTTTTCTCCTCTCTACTCCTAACAGGAGAAAAACTGTCTGTAGTGTACAAGTATGAGTGGTTCCAGGATTAATCTTTTCATGGGGCATGTATAAGATTCTTTATTTACTTTATCTGCTATCCATTCATTCAAACACACATCCATGTATCCAAAATCTGCCTACCTATACATCCAACCACCTATCCACTTATATGTCCATCAATCTACTCACTATCTATAGACTCCACTGTGTCTGTCCATGTACCCCTCCATCCAACCTGCCAATCACTATCTATACATTAAATCCATTTATACATTCACCAAGCATCCATCTCTTCATCCATTCATTTACCAGTCCATATATCCATCCATCCATCCATTTATCCATCCATTCATCCGCCCATCCACACACCACTTACTCCAAGTATTGATCCATCCACCCATCTATGCTTTTACCCCACCTTAAATCATCCAGTACATATGCATCTTTCTTAAGCACAAGTTTACATATCATTAAGATTAGTAAATAGATACTTTTCAATATTTGATCTTCCAAGTGACAATAAAAATATTATTTAACCTCAATTAAGAGGAAAAGAGAGACTATACTCCTACCACTAATCCAATTTTTGTTATTAAAGTCAGACATTTTACTCTAGTAAGCAAATGCAGCTGTTTTCCTCCTCCACTTTTTTTGTCACAAGGAACGAAATGGTGATCTGGTCTCTGTGGGCTCATCATGACTGAAAGAAGCTTAGGGTTTAAAATCAATCTTAACATTTTCCATACAGATTACATTTCTCAAAGATTATGCATATTATATTTATCATCAATATTCCATGTCGCATTTCCAAAGTATTGAAGTAAGCTTTAAATTTGTACCATCAATATCCAGTATCCTTTCACCATGCCATAAAATTCTGTATAGGCAAAAGGTTATGAAACTAGATTCTTGGTATTATAGATAGTAGTACAGATATTATGCAATGGCCCAAAAATATTTTTGCACTTCAATCAGTGTGTGAATATAGGCTAAAATCTTCCTAGATATGAAATCATCCAACAGATTTGTTATGCAATTTTAAAATAATGTATAATTATCAGGAATGTCCCTAAATTATTTTGAAATTTCCTACTTATAGCATATATGAATATATTTTAGAAATGTTTCTAGTCAGGAACACAGTCTATGATTTTAATATGAATTTGAAAATAATGAATGGTATTTCGGTACTTTGAAATGAGAGCCAAAAGGCAGCAGTATTTTCCCTAATGTAAAAATTTCCAAATTTAGTCTGGCGGTGGTGGTGCACGCCTTTAATCCCAGCACTCGGGAGGCAGAGGCAGGCGGATCTCTGTGAGTTCGAGGCCAGCCTGGGCTACCAAGTGAGTCCCAGGAAAGGCGCAAAGCTACACAGAGA
>CABHPP010136681.1:28517-43266 GCA_902168425.1 Peromyscus attwateri
CCAAATTTAAAAAAAATTGCTTTTGTAAATTTCTGTTTATTCATTTTAGTACTTTTATTTTTATTTTTTCTGAGATCTTTAAAATTGAACTCTACAAACTATTTGTCTCATATTTGTTAACATTTCGTAGGTCCTTTTTTGTATTTTGTTAATTTTGCAATTTTTCTGTATGAGATTCCCTTGTATGGTCTCATCTGTAGCAAAGAAGTATCTCTGATAAGGGGTGAGGGTGATATTCTTCTGTGGGCGGAAGGATACATTTTAGAATACATTTAGGAATTATGCTTAATTAGAATACATTTAGGAATTATGCTTAAGTAGTCGTAGCATTAGTTTTTCCTATAAGACTATGACCATAGCATCCCTGGGTAGTTGGATACGTTTCCAGTAATAGTCATCATTTCCATTCTGTTGAGTGGGCCTTAAGTTCAATTACACAACTGTTGTTTATAACTAAGATATGAGTACCAGTGTTACACCTTTAGGGATTCTTGTCATGCTGATGTCTATTTTAGTTCATAGGCATCACAGCTAGTCAAGACTTTTGATTCCTTTCTTCCCTTGGCAGGTTGCCTAGAATCTTGTGTTACTATGAAAGATAGACTGCAGGAAGAAAGCTCTCAGGTCAGATTCAGCTTGAACACCTTGAGTCCTGTGTCTGAAGGATATGGTGTTTCAGCAACAGGGACTTACCTTCAACTTCTGAGAGGCAGCCAAAGGCAACAACAATAGCCTATATTGTTCTGTGCGTCTCTCTGACTAGCATGACCAACAATTCAATAGGAGGTTTCCCACGTTGTATCTATAGTTCTTGTGGTAAGCATGAGGGGCTCTCTACACAGCAGCATAACTTTAAATAAGGTGCGTATGTAATTTTAGAGGAATAGAAAACAATGTCATTGCTTAAGTCCTCTTCAATTACCCATAGACTTATTTGTCTCTTAACCACTTTTAATTACATTTTATAGCTTGACTCTTCATTCTTCCACAGGAAGCACACACTCTGTGGTCTAGTCCCTATCATTTATTTCATTTACTCACTGCTGCTTTTATTCAGAGTTGGTAAATTTTTAAGAAGTAGAAAATAATGAAAGGGATTTGGGAATCTTTCTCTGTTGTTTTTTGTTTGTTTGTTTGTTTGTTTGTTTGTTTTGTTGTTGTTGTTCTGGGCTGCATGAAGCTTTTCTCCACAGTATACTCTAAGCCATGATGTCACCCAAAAGCAATAGGCCACAAGCAACCATTAACTAAATCCTCCAAAATCAACATTTTTTTCTGTATCCATTTGATTTATCCTGGAAATTTCTGTAACAACAAAAGCGGACAAGCAAAACAGCATATTTTTATAACCAAAGTTATTATTTTTCTGTACTGATTACAAGTGTCACCCAAACTCTAAAATACCTTAGTGTAACAGGTGATTGTTTCTAATATTGAGTACATTGGTCTCTACACATTTATTCCATTCCCTGGGAGCTCCCTTCTGTATGACTTTGGCCCTTGCATCTTTGAACTTGAGTGGACCTTTGTATCCATTGTATCTATTATACTGTGGCAGATGAGATGCTAAGTGTTAGGTGAGAGTCAGTAGGAAAGATAGGGCTTTTGCCACAGTTTTCTCCTTTTAGCTTGTTGTCCTGAACCTACAAGTCCAGATACCCCAAAATATTAATGGAGAAGAAATGTGGGGAGATAAAAAACAAGAGATACTACAAAAGGCCCAGACACTAAATATAAGCAGTGTATGTCTTCCATCATGGGAAACAGTCAGGTCACAGGCAGACAGTGCTCCATGCTTCCCACTGAGAGTTGGAGAGAGATCCAGTTACGCCAGAACCATTTGTTGAAGATACTTTCTATTTTCCATTGTACAGTTTTGGATTCTTTGTCAAAATTCAGGTGCTCATAGGTGTGCAGATTATTGCCAGCATCTTTAATTAGATTCCATTGGTCCACATGTTGGTTTTTAGGCCAATACCAAGTTGTTTTTATTATTGTAGCTCTATAGTAGAGCTTGAGGTCAGGGATGTTGATGCCTCCAGAAGTTGCTTTACTATACAGGATTGTTTTAGCTGTTCTGAATTTTTTTGTTTTGCCATAAGAAATTGAGTATTATTCTTTCAATGTCTGTGAAGAATTGTGTTGGGATTTGGATGGTGATTGTATTGAATCTGTATATTGCTTTTGGTAAGATTGCCATTTTTACTATGTTAATCCTGTCTATCCATGAGCATGGGAGATCTCTCCATTTTATGACATCTTCTTCAATTTCTTTCTTCAAAGACTTAAAAGTTGTTGTCACACAGAACTTTAACTTGCTTAGTTAGAGTTACCCCAAGGTATTTTATATTATTTGTGGCTGTTGTAAAGGGTGATGCTTCTCTGATTTCTTTCTTGACCCATTTATCATTTGTATATAGAAGAGATGCTGATTTTTTTTTTAGTTAATCTTGTATCCCACCATACTACTGTTTATCAGCTGTAGGAGTTCCCTGGTAGAATTTTTAGGGTCACTTATGTATAGTATCGTATCAGCTGCAAATAGTGAAAGTTTGACTTCTTCCTTTCTAATTTGAATCATGTAGCAGGAATCTTAGAAGGTCTTATTAATAAAATCAAAACTGAGGCCAGTTATTGGGGTGAATGCTGGAAGATCGGAGAAGTAGAACAAGCCACAGCTACTTCACCTCACCAGTTCCTCAGCTGATCCTGTTTCCTCATACTGGAAGCCTCCAAGTCCTCATACCCGAATGGATCTCAGCTGAACTGCTGCTACCAGCCTAAAAGCTTAACTAGCCAAATGCTTCTAGCTCCTGGTTTTCACTCCTTATATACCTTTTGGCTTTCTGACATCACTTCCTGGGATTGAAGGCTCACTTTCTGGGATTAAAGGCGTGAGTCACCATGCTTGGCTGTTTCCAGTATGGCCTTAAACTCACGGAGATCCAGATGGATCTCTGCCTCCCAAGTGATAGGATTAAAGGTGTGTGTGCCACCATTGTCTGGTCTCTATGTCTATCTAGTGGCTGTTCTGTCCTCTGACCCCAGATAATTTTATTAGGGTGCACAGTACCACCACAATATCCCCTTGATCTCCTTTTGTTGCCTTATTGCTCTAGCTAGACCTTTGAGTACTATAATGAATAGCTATGTGGAGAGTGAACAGCCTTCTCTTGTTCTTGATTTTAGTGGAATTGCTTTGAGTTTCTCTCCATTTAATTTGACCTTGGCTGTCAATTTGCTGTAAATTTCCTTTATTATCCATGTAGAAGATTGCAAATAAATTCATATCTATTGCCATGCACAAAATTCAAGTCCAAGTAGATCAAAGACCTCAACATAAATCCAGTTACACTGAACATGATAAAAGAGAAAGTAATAAGTATCCTTGAACACACCAGCATAGGAGACCACTTCCTAAATATAACACTAGTAGCACAGACACTGAGAGCAACAATTAATAAACGGGACCTCCTGAAACTGAGAAGTTTTTGTAGAGCAAAGGACATGGTCAATAAGACCAAACGACAGCCTACAGAATGGGAAAAGGTCTTCATCAATCCTACATCTGACAGAGGGCTGATCTATAAAATATATAAAGAACTCAAGAAACTAGACATCAAAATACTAAACAATCAAAAATATAAAAATAAAAATAAAATAAAAAATGGGCTACAGAGCTAAAAAGAGAATTCTCAATAGAAGAATCTCAAATGGCCAAAAGACATTTAAGGAATTGCTCAACTTCCTTAGCCATCTGGGAAATGCAAATCAAAATGACTCTGAGATACCATCTTATACCTGTCAGAATGGCTAAGATTAAAAACACTGATGACAACTTATGTTGGAGAGGATGTGGAACACTCCTCCACTGTTGGTGGGAGTGCAAACTTGTACAGCCACTTTGGAAATCAGTATGGGTGGTTTCTCAGAAAATTGGGAATCAGTCTACCTCAAGATCCAATTATACCACTCTTGGGCATATACCCAAGGAATGTTAAATCATACCACAAGGATACTTGCTCAACTATGTTCATAGCAGCATTATTCATAATAGTCAGAACCTGGAAACAACCTAGATGCCCCTCAACCAAAGAATGGATAAGAAATGTGGTACATTTACATAATGGAGTACTGCTCAGCAGTAAAAAACAATGACATCATGAAATTTGCAGGGAAATGGATGGAACTAGAAAATATCATCCTAGGTGAGGTAACCCAGACTTGGAAAGACAAACATGGTATGTACTCACTCATAAGTGGATACTAGATGTAAAGCAAAGGATAGCCAGACTACAACTCACAACTCCAGAGAACCTAGGTAACAAGGAGGACCCTAAGAGGGACACATGGATCATTCTGGGAAGCAGAAATAGATGAGATCTCCTGAGGAGACTGGGAGTAAGGGTGGAGGAATCATAACATAAGGGAATGGGATGGTCAAGCTAGAACAGAGACCAGAGTGGGAGAGCAATGAAAGAAATATCTTGATAGAGGGAGATATCATGGGGATAGGGAGAAACCTGGTCCTAGGGAAGTTCCCAGGAATCTGCAAGGATGACCCCAGTTTAGACTACTAGCAATAGTGGAAAGGATGCCTGAACTGGCCTACCCAGGTAATTAGATTGGTGAATACTCTGTCAGCATAGAGCCTTCATCCAGTAACTGATGGAAGCAGATGCAGAGATCCAGGAGTTCAGTTGAAGACAGGGAAGAGGGATTCTATGAGCAAGGGGCATCAAGATCATGATGGGGAAACCTACAGAGACAACCAAACCAAACTAGTGGGAACTCATGAACTTTAAACCAACAGCTGTAGAGCCTGCATGGGACTGCATGAGGCCTTCTGCATAAGTGAGACAGTGGTGTAGCTTGGTCTTTTTAAGGGGTCTCTGGCAGTGGGATCAGGATCTATCCCTGGTACATGAGCTGGCTTTTGGAGTCCATTACCTATGGTGGGACACCTTGCACAGCCTTGATGCAAGGGGGAAGGGCTTGGACCTGCCTCAACTGAATGTACCAGCCTTTGCTGACTCCCCATGGGAGGCCTTACCTTTTTGGAGGTGGGGATGAGAGAGGGGAAAGGCTGAGGGGGGCTGGAGGAGGAATGAGAGGGGGATCTTGGGTTGGTATGTAAAAATGCATAAAAATTCTTAATAAAGGAAAAAAAAGAGTTGGAGAAAGAAGCTACCTTCTGAGCTCTGTCATACATACACAGCTTTTCTCTGAGACATTGAAGTGATGTGTTCAGTGGTAACAAATGTTGTACAATTCTTACAGATCATTTACTCAGCTGTAATTTATAGATCTGTGTTTTATTTCCTGATAGATATCAACTTTTTAAAATCACATTTTTAAAAAGGAAATGTAGAAATATTTGATATATTATTTAAAGTATCTTATATATATTTATTTTTGTCATTTAGTTTTTCTTCCACATAAGCTAATTAAATTGATATTCTCTAACAAAGCAAAAGTTAACAAGAGACTTGAGATAATATTCGTGAATGTTAAAGTAACACAGGGATAATTTTCCTATCTATATATGACATCTGAGATCAAGATGTGCTTTAAATATGTTTTCAATTAATTTTTCAGTGAAATGAAAGGTTTGAAATATTTTTCATGTCAGATATGAAAACACAGATTCAGAAATGAAAATAATGATACTTAATACATACAGTCATTACTATAGGTCTTTGACTTTTATTCTCCCTTCTTGAGGTAACATTTCTTTTCTACTATGGTAAATTCATATTTTAAATGATGAATTCACTTCTACAATTACATTTTGCTAATTAATTTTATAGTTAATATTATTATATTCTCCTTTCATTCATAATGTGGTAGATTATTCTGCATAGTCTTATAGTTATCAAATAAAAAGCATAAAAGAACATATCTTTTGTGTTCTCATTATCAATGATGTTGACTTGGTAAAAACAGGTAAGCTCTTGATATCACATTTCCACTTCAAAAATGTGTATTTTTTCTAAAACTGGTGTCATTATCAACAATCAATGGTTTCATGAGGGCTGAAATCTGAATATATATGTATGCTTTTGAAGTATTATCAGAGTGTGCTTGTGAGTGTGCACATGTGTGTGTGTGTGTGTGTGTGAGAGAGAGAGAGAGAGAGAGAGAGAGAGAGAGAGAGAGAGAGAGAGGGAGAGAGAGAGAGAGCAGTGTCTGCTTTGACTTACATGCTTTTTTCCTCACAGTGGCTATCAAATTTGCTGAGAGAGAAAAGATTGTGAGGACGGATGGCATCACAACACAGTGACTGACACACACATATCCAGCAGTGAACTAATGCTAGCTGTGGTGTGAGTATCACAAACTGTCTTGTTAGATTGCTTGTGGAGTGCTCATCTTCACCTAAATGCCCTGCTTTGGGGCTAGTTGTCTGCTGCTTTCATGTTATTCTCTGATTTATCCTTTAGTTATGGTGGATTACAAGGAAAGTGGCATAATTTTAGATAATTAAAATATTTCAGTTATATGCAGGTTTATATCCAAATATGCTTGTTACATTTTAAATTACACTGGGTGCTTGCAAACTCTTCCACTAAAGGTAACTCTTTACTGGAGAGGAATAAAGTTTTGTGACTTATCTGTATTGTGGTGTCTTAGATTTTCTATGGCTGTGAAAAGACACCATGACTCTTATAAAGGAAAAAATTTAACTGAGGTAGCTTGCTTAGAGTTTCAGAGATTCAGTTCATTATTATCATAACGGGGAGCATGGTGGTGTGCAGGCAAACACGGTGCTGGAATAGTAGCTGGAAATCCTACATCTTGCAGGCAACAGGAAGTCGATTCAGACACTGGGAGGTATCCTGAGCATAGGAAACATCAAAGCCCACAGTCACAATGACACTTCCTCCAAGCTTATGGGGGGCCAATTACATTTCAAAATAAAACACACACGTGGTGTTTTATTTTTAAATATGTGCCACTTCTATTGACTGATTTGTGAAATTCATGTCAGAGTTCAACATAATGCATGTCTTCAAAATATTTAATCAGTGACTTTTTATTTGACATTTAAAAGAATTCTACATTATTTTTAAATTGTTATCTTTTTATTGAAAAGTTCATACATGTATATATTGAAATATAAGCATTAATGCTCCCATTTTCCCTTCTAACTCCTCTCAGATTCTTCCCATTATGACTTCCTCCCCGATTCTTGTCTCTTTTTAAAAATAATTGTAAGAGTGCCATTAGTGCTGCCCATTTGTGAATGGATGCAGTACCATTCATTGGATAGTAGAATTCTACCACAGCTACATCCTCACAAAAGAGGCTATTCATTTTCTGGGATAAAATCCAAGTAATTAAAGTACTTGAGTTGTGGATGTTTGTGGTGGCTACGTGTTAGTTTCAGAACATCTGTAACATTTTGCGCTTACACATGATGATGATGATGTGTTATGTGGGACATGTGCATCTGTGTTAGCACAAGCACACATGTGGAGGGCAGAGGACAACTTTTGGGAGTTAGTTCTCTCCTACTATGTGTTCTGCGTATCAAACTCTGATCATCAGGCTTGCACAGCAAACATGTTTACACACTGTGAGATGGGGAGAAAGATAAATGGAAGAGTCTACTGTCCAAAGAGTTATTGCTTTCTGTGATGGGAAGACCCAAGTCATCCTTGGTAATGTGCAAAATAATTTTATTTCCTGGATCGTTTTACATGGATTCTTGTAAGGCTCAATTTTGGAGGTTTTCAAAATATATTCCTGATACTTGTCTTTTGCCATATTTAAAAATATATTTTTGATACTAGGATGGTATCTATTTGGAACAATCCAACATGTAGTCTTTGCAGATTTTCTTTTTTTTACATGGGAATGTGAATTTATTTATTCTATATTTTTCATAGTGAAGCTAATCACGTCTTTCAGTTTGAATATTATTTGGCCATAAGAATGAAATCTAGCTCATTAATCCATTCACCTTCTGGAGGACAGCCTTGACTTAAATTTAGCTCAGTAAAACAATATCATTTTCAAAACAGAGTTTTAAAAATATTTTATTATTTATATATGGGTGTATGCCTACGCACCATGTGCATATCTGGTGATAGCAGGCACCAGAAGAGAACTTTCCATCCCCTGGAACTTGACTAATAGATGGTTGCGAGCTACCATGTGGATGCTGAGAATTTAACCTAGATCCTCTGGAAGAGCAAGCAGTGAGTGCTCTTAACCTCTGAGCCATCTCTCTAGGCCTCAAGGCAAAATTTAATAATCTTAATATCCATAATCAGTTTACTGGCTGAGCTATAGGTTTTGTATTCAAAACCCAATGCATCCATAATACTAAGATCATGTCTCTGTTATGTAATCAGAGAAGTTTTTATGAGTGCATTTTATATTTAGACTTTGTAACCCACTCTTGACAATCTTTTTATTTATATATTTAGAGCATTCAGTCTTATTTCAACTGTTGACATATTTGAGTTATTATTAGACATATTAGTCCTGTTTTCTGCTGTTGATCCAACTATTTTTATTTGTTTGTTTGCTTATTTGTTTGTTTTTTCCTGAACCTTGGGTTTCTTGAACCTGGGGCTTCCTGAACCTGGAGTTTCTTTGAATATTTTGTAAATTTTTAGTCTCCCACTTAGTGAATCAACTATCTTCTTTAAATCACTTTTACATTAATCCTCACTGAAGTCACATAATACATCTTGGCCTAATCAATACCTCCCTGGTTTCTGCTCATTTCCTGACATCCTCTTACCCCAAGCCATGGTGCTGAAGTGGATAGAACCTTGGGCCTCTCCATCATTCATCCTGTACTATGGAGGCAGAGTAGAAATTGACAGGCTTGTTTGCTTAGTTGACCTTCCACAGCTTCAACACCATGGTGGAATGAAATATTCCTGAAAAGGGTCTTTTCTAAGAAGGAATGCATGTGTCACAGCTTCTTCTGTTACTAGCTATCCCAAGCTGCCTCTTTCACCCTTTGACTGGGTAAGTGGAGACTTGTGACTTCTTTAAAAAAAAATTATATATATATATAATTCCTGAATTGTTCTGACTCCAGGGAAAAAGCATTAAGGAGATCACTACTGTCAGGTCTTTGTTCCCTCATTAACTAGTTAGCTTATTCTCTTGTTTAGTAGAGAACTGAGTATAGGGAGTAGAGTTCCTTGCTCAGTGAGAAGAAAGCTGTGTTATTTAAATAGCGATCCCTTTTTGTGACGAGAAGATCTGAGTCAAAAGTGTCAACATTTAGGTATATTTGTTATTCCCTGGAGCATCTATACATGCTGATACTATCAGAAACACCTTACTGCCCTTCCTTCTCTTCAATCTCTAACACAATCTCTACTTCATGTAAACATATAGAGCAGAGTTTACAATATGCACAAAGCTAAATTTGGTTGTGATATAGGAATGATATTGCCCATGCCTTAATTACCCCATTTTTGTTTTCTGTTAGAGATAATGAATAGTCAAGAGTTTGAGCTAGTTACTATATCTTTTGTATCACTGTGGCCCAAAGATATTTTCCTGAAATACATAACTGTTTTAATTGTTAAGGTATGTTGTAAAAAGAAATCCTCTTTTAATTACCATCGTACAATTATTAAAATATTTCCATGTTACAAGGCAATGCAAGTTACTCAATTCTGAGTGTGTAATATAAAAGACACATCACTTAAGCCATTTGCACACAAATTTCAGAGGTTATTTTTAAGAGGCAAATCCGAGTGTCTATCTTGATAACGTCTGTGTTTATTAGCCTTGCTGCTGTATCTTGTAAGCCTTAGAAGCCTGAATGGATGTCATGTAAAGAAATCTAAGGGTTTGCATGAATGGAGATATCCCCTCTGATAGCATGCCACTGATTTTGGAAACAAACATTAAAAAACGTGTGCTTATCTGTCAGCATTATGCATTTTTGATTGATGACTGCATTAGAATGTCACTGTATAAGAAATATCTCTAGACGGGCAGTTGGCATGTGAATTGAAATCAGATTCACAGGTGAGTATTATGTCAGTAAAGGCAGCAGGACTCTAACACCACATACGCTCCTGTGTCTTTCCAGCAATTTCTTCAAAGAGCATTGGTTACTCTATAGTCCTTAGCATGAATCATAAAAATCATATTGATATCCATTCATTATTTTCTCCCTTGTTAATGCAGAGTAGCTTCAGCCTTAAAAATCACCCATGGACTATGTAACAGTCTCTGTTCTTAAAGCATCTTCTCTTCATGTTTCATTTACAATGGTGTTTTCTGTGTGGACAAATGCAGACTTCATTTCTCACATCCCCAAAAGCTGGCTGATTGATGCAGAGATCTAGTGCAGTATCCAATGCTCATATTTAACTCATGCTCCATCTGGACAGAGCTTTCCCTTCTCAGTCCCCTAATATTCTTGTTGTAAACCACTGTGCTTTGAAAAAACAGGCCTTCATCTCACTCTGCAACTTCCCTGGTACCATTTTCTGAGGTAAACGGCCCCTTTCAATTTTATACTTCCCTGCTTCGCGTCTCTAATGACTGTACTTGTGCAGGTGTTGAGGAAGGCTGTGTTTTGGAGTCTAATGTCTTACCACTTTTCTCAAATGCTGGGTTGGTGACAAGATCATCCAAATGTCCCTCTGACAAGTATGTCATTCATACAAGACTAAATGTTCACATTGTCTGCAGTACTACTACCCCAGCACATCTTGCAGGCAGGACAAATTGCAGGTTGAAGATTTCGAGACTAGGTTAATGTCCCAGTCCCACCACTGGAAGCCTTTCCTGATTACCAAAGATTGCAGATTCAGGCTCAGCAATCCCCATTACTAGGATCTTTGCTAGGGTCACTCTCATAGATTCCATGGAGTTTCCACTGCACTAGATTTTCATATCACTCCCCAGTATTCCCCAGGTTACAATTGTCTCTCCCATTGCTCTCTCCCTCCATCCCTCCTCCCCTGTTCTCACCCCATCCCACCTGATCAGAGGAAGGGTGGTAGGAGCCAGAGAGGTAGAGGATACCACAAAGACACAGCCCCCAGAATCAACTAAGCAAAGCTCATAGGGGCTCATAGAAACTGAAGCAATAATCATAGAGCCTGCATGGGTCTGAGCTAGGTCCTCGTGTGTGTGTGTGTGTGTGTGTGTGTGTGTGTGTGTGTGTGTGTATGTGTGTGTGTGTGTGTAGTGTAGCTTGGTGTTCCTGTGAGACTCCCAACAGGGGGAGTGTGTATGTGTGTGTGGGGGGTATCTCCAACTCTTGCCTGCTCTTGGGACCCTTTTTCTCCTACTGGGTCACATCATCCAGCCTTGATATGAAGGTGTGTTCCTAGTCTTATTATAAATTATTATACCTGTGTTCAGTTGATATCTCTGAAGGGAAACACAGGAGGAATGGATCTAGGGGAGAAGGGAAGATGAGGGTAGGCTAGGAGGAGTGGAGGGAAGGGAAACTGTGGTAAGGATGTAACGAATGAGAGAAGAATAAGATAGATAGATAGATATATCTGATAGATAGATAGATAGATAGAGAGATAGATAGATGATAGACAGATAGATGATTGATAGATAGATAGATAGACAGATAGATGATAGATAGATAGATAGATGATAGACAGATAGATGATAGATAGATAGATAGATGATAGACAGATAGATGACAGATAGTTAGATAGATAGATAGATAGATAGATAGATAGATAGATAGATAGATGAATAAAAAGAAAGAAAAGTCAGCTCTCAGAGAAACAAAAGTTCACATGGCTCTGCTTCAGTTGGTTTCTTCATCATAGTTTTTTACTTATTTTTTTTAATTTTTTAAAATTTTATAATTTAATTTTACGTATCAGCCTCGGATTCCCCTGTCCATCATAGTTCTTATAGCAAGCATTTCTAGTTTCCCAACTTTCCAGTCTCACTGCTTCGCTCACTGTTGCTATGTTCTCAGCCTCCATGTTTCCCTGCTGTCACTGCTGAGTGCTTAGGCTAAGTACTTCCCTTTGTCACTGCAGTGTTCAGCCTCAGTGTGTCACTCTATTACTCAGCAGAGCTCCCCCTTCAGCACCTCCCTGCTGTCACTCTGCAGAGTGCTCAGTCTCAGGGTTTCACTTCACAGGAGTACTCAGTCTGGGAGTGTTCTTTGTTCTCACTCTGACAAGTCCTCAGTCTCAGTACTTCCTTGCTCTCACTCTGCAGTGTTTAATCTCAGTACTTCCTTTGTCCTCATTCTGTGGGGTGCTTGGTCTCAGTGTTTCCCCTGCTGCCCCTCTGCTGAGTGCTCAGTCCCAGTACTTCCTCACCATAGCTCTGTTTTGACCACTCTTCAGTTCTTCAGAATACTGACAATATTTTTATCTTCATATTTTCCACATTATATTTAATTTCATGAGTTCTAAACTTGTGTGTGATTATGGTACAGAAACAAGAAGTTATGTTCCATATTACGTAAGATTTAGTTGTTTCCAAGTCTCTATTCCTGGAAACCTTATTTCTTACTCAACTTTCAAACAAACAGTATATTGAACGTGATTTTCTCTCATTTTATTCTGGCATTAAAAATATCTACTTCTGCCTCATTCTGACCTTTCTTATTATCTGCCTTCACACATATATAAGCTTTTTTGTGTGTATATATCTATGTATGCACCTATCTATCTTTCTGTCTGTTTATCGTTTATCTTTCTATTATCTATCATATCTATCATTATCTATTCATTCTACCATACATTTATCTACTTATATATCTCATCAATTTTCTACCATCAATTTATTCTTATCTATACATTCGTCTATCATCTATTTCATTGTATAGACGATACAATACTATCTATTACCTATCTTTCTATTTATATATCTAATTATCAATCAATCATCTGTTCACTTTATATTCTCTCACCCACTCATGACTATTTAACCTACAGTTCTTTTCCAGCCACTGTTTTCTGACCATGTCTGTTGACTTTATTCCTTCTATTCTCTTAGCAATCCATTTAGACGTAATCTTCCAGGTTAAGGACCACACTACATTCTCCAGCTGTGATGTATTTAAAAACACTTGTGTGCATGCATGTATGCTCTATGGATCCTATGACTGTAGGAATTCATATGAAAATACTTTCTTTTTTTTTTGTATGTTTGTTTGTTTTGGTTTTTCGAGACAGGGTTTTTCTGTGTAGCTTTGCGCCTTTCCTGGAACTCACTTTGTAGATCAGGCTGGCCTCGAACTCACAGAGATCCACCTGCCTCTGCCTCCCGAATGCTGGGATTAAAGGCGTGTGCCACCACCGCCCGGCTGAAAATACTTTCATCTTCAGAATCTAATAGGGACTTTAGTTATCTGAATGTGCATTCCTGAAGCATACAAGAAAGCATTTAATCCCCCAAAATAATACAGTGTAGTTCTACATATTGAGCATATTCAGCAAATCTGTAAAGGTAAAAATAAATAAACAAACAAATAAATAAACACAGATGTGTCATGCTT
This sequence comes from Peromyscus attwateri, assembly GCA_902168425.1. Taxonomy (NCBI): domain Eukaryota; kingdom Metazoa; phylum Chordata; class Mammalia; order Rodentia; family Cricetidae; genus Peromyscus; species Peromyscus attwateri. The sequence continues at coordinate 41,995 of CABHPP010136681.1, forward strand.
TGATTATAAAATGTCCTTGCAAAGCTCTGGTTCTGAAGGCTTGACTCCCGGCTCACAGTACCATTGTGTCACTACAGTATTAACTACATTAATTAACATATTAATTATGTAATAGCATAAGCTTATACTTGATAGGAAATTAAAGTGCAGGAGCAAGAAGAAGTAAGTCACTGGAAACAGGCCTTTAGAAGACACGCTAGCTCTCTGCTTCCTGGACAGCATGGAAGAAGCGACTTTCCTGTACTTGCCCTTCTGCCACGATGTTTCTCCACGGCCACAGACGGAAAGGCAAATGGAGCCAGCTGACCACGACACTGCGCGCTGGAATAAATTCTTCTTCACTTAAATTAGTTTTGTTCAGAGAGCTTGTCATAGCAACAAAAATATAGCTAACAGAGGATGCTTTGAAATAGAATAGATTTGGCTGCACAAGCTTACAAATTGCTAGTGTTAGATGTCAGCAATGTTTTAAGCATATGTTCGTCCTTGATATTTTTGCTGTGCCCTGGCTATTTGTATTTTGACAGTTTTATGCCCTGGAAAAGCATGTTTCTGTCTTTCATTCTCAAAATTGGTTATAATTATGTTATCTTGTATATTTACCCATTGGCTCTTGGCTTTTGCTGACTTTTTGTGATTACAGAGAACATTCCTTTCCTAAATATACTCACAGTATTTCATTTATATGTGGGATCATTTTTTCATGTTTTCTCATTCTCTTTTAAGGGCAAAAGGAACAGCAACAATTGTCTGTCACTCTATCTTCAGAGCCTAGCTGGTAGCAGTTTATTCTTTAAAGATAAAATCTGTGTCTGTATGTGTGATAAATATAAATATATATGTATGATATGTGTACATGTCTGCTTATATGTATGTGTAAATATGGAAGTGCATGTTCTACAGTGTGCATGTGGAGGTCAGAAGACATTGCCTGACTGTGTTTGAGGTGCAATGTCTTTTACTGACTACTGTGTGTGTATTCCAGGCTAGTTGCTGTGCAAACTTCTGTTAATTCTCTTATCTCTGTCTCCCATCTCACCTCAGGATCCTTTTGCTTAAGGACACACATTACCACGTTTGACTTTATGGTGGTGTCTGGAATCCAACTAAGCAATCCCCCTAGCTCTGCAGAATGTTCCTGATGGACAGACATTTGAATGGGTCAATACAAAGTCTTTTTTAAGGCACTATGTTGTGGTGACAAAACATGTAATGAGTAGCTGGTATATCCTTATTACTGTACCTATCACCTGTCTGTCTGTCTATCTATCT